>RJWM01005557.1:0-90697 GCA_004363535.1 Dasyprocta punctata
ACCCATGCCGTTTCCGCCCCGGCCTTCCAGGAACGTGCTTAATTAGGTGCAGTTCCAGTCTCAAGATGGCTGTCCCTCGCTCTCCATCGGGGGTGGGGGGCTGGGGGCCGCCGGGTTCACTCACTCGCCTGCTCGCGACCACCTCGCTCCACGGTCGACCGTCGTCTCTGCTGTCGCGCCACACCGTAGCAATTCTACCGGCAACTCCAGCGCGTATCAAGAGCACCAGGATCATACCTTCTCAGCTCGGGTTGCAGCGCTGATTGGAGATGACCTTTTAAGACATTTTTTTAAGCAGATGGCTATTATCAAGTGATTGTCTTGGTGTACACAATTTGTAGTGTCCATCTCTGGAATTGTTAAATGCCCTTAGTAAAGAATGATTTTGTTTCTTTTTTGGCTCTTTCATGACAGCTCCGTCTTCAATTCTTGACTTTAAAGAGTTTTTCTTTTGTGGGTTTAATTCTTACCTCCTTAGAGTGAAGTTCTTTGTTCAAGGTTTAGCTTCTGTAGCATTCTAGGATGCTGTAGGGGTTATTAAGCTTAATGAGTTAATTTTTTTTTCCTAAGTGTATATGAGGTGACTACTAAAGGTAACTTTTATAAGTCTTCCTGATTTATCATAAAGATTCTCTTTTCAACAAAAGCTTTTAGATTGAACTTCTGTGCTCATCTAAGAGAAGCAAACTTTTGGTCTCAAGTGCTGCATAATACATCACATGCATTTCTGTATTCTTGGGTTATTATGGAACCAAGCTGTCAGTTACATCAAAGCTGTGTCTCCCTGCAAAAAGACACACTGACAATAGATAAATTCCCTTTCTCTTCATTTAGGTTTCTTTTTCCTCATATAATTCCATTGAATGAGGATCACTTTTTCCTTTTTGAAATGAGATTTTTTAAATTTCACATATATTTATCAAAAACAGTCAAAGAAGAATAGGTAATTTTTATCATAAAGGTGTTTTTTTCTTCTATAGAACCTCTAAAAGGCTGGCCCCATGGAACCATCAGAGGACCTTTTGAGAAGCAAGTCTTCAAAGCACCTCTATAGCCTGGTGGTGCCCATCTCATAATAGAGAGGCTCCTAAAGTCTCTCACACACTACCCACCCTATTCAAGCCTTCAAAGAGAACACTTGACCCAGAGAGAGGAGGGGAAGAAGCAAGGTCCCTGGTGGAGAAAAAAACAGAAGGAACCCTTGACCTGTTTGTCAACTGCGGCCTGGGAGCTACGATCACATTCCTGAAACCTCCTACAACAAAGAGAGTTGGATCTTATAGGCCCTAAAGGGCTGCATTGACCTCCATCGGCCCCTGGTTCTGATTCCAGCTCTAATATTTCTAAAACTCTATGACCCAGTGTAAAGTCTTTGAGTTCTATAAATGTCATCTATCACCCATGAGATAGTTAACCAAGGTTCACATAAGGCACAAGTTGCTGGGGACCTTGAGTATATTTGTTAACCTTTCTGTACCTCTAACCCTCACTTGTAAATTGGGGACAAGCTCTTCACTTAGAAAATATTTTTGAGTGTTAATTGTGTGTCAGAAACTATTTTAGGTATCAAGATTGTACCAACCCGCCTGCCTCAAAAATAAACAAATAAATAATGCAAGTTGTAAAACTCTCTTCCCTAATTAGTTTACAGTCTAGTAAGAAGATTTGGCTAATTTTTAGAAATTAAATGGATAAAGTACTATGGAGAAGGATCAAGCAGGCAAGGAGAAGCAAAGATCAAGGGTTGAAAGTTGAACTCTTAAACAAGGGGGTCTGGGAAAGTCTTTGTGAGCTTATGACACAGTAAAGGAGATAGGAGGCAGGTGAGAGGAAGGGCCATGGAAATACTCGGGAAATGGAAGGAAATGAAAGAATCAGCTATGGGCCAGTGGTTGAGTTCCAGGAAAATAAATGAAGTCTGGGAGAGGAACAGGAGGAAAGTTCAAGAGCAATGCAGACACAAATCTGACTTTGACCTAAACAACTGGATGTAAGGAGGTGCTCTGCAGTAAGGCACAGAAATATCCAGAGGCAACAGTGATGGAAGAAATGTGACAGTTTGTGTCTAGACAGCCCTGAAAAGTCTCCTGCAGTCATGGGGGCAGGCCTTTTCAGAGGAAGATGAATCTAGGGTTTATGATTGATTCATAGTGCAATGCTGGGATTAAGGATGCTGGGATTAAGCCTGGGTGATTGCTAGATCATTCCACCATTTGGATTGGCACCACCCTAATTTACCCAGCAGTCTGTGTAAGATAAAAGTGGCAAAAAGAGTTCTGTTTCACAGTTTTGCTCTTGTTGCTTTTTCTGTCTTCTGCCACCATGAACATCACCCTGCCTTGGAGCCAGCTGATTATGGACTGAAGCCTCCACAAACTATGAGCTAAATAAACCTTTCACCCTTAAACTTTGGGTATTGGGTATTTTGTCCCAGCAATGAGAAAAGTAACTAAGACAGGGAAGGACTGGGCTTTGGTTTGGCAGTTGTCCTTGGAGAGGTGCAGCTGATTTTCAGGTGGATACTGAGTTGGCACTTAGATAATGGTGGTTTTTACTACCTTTGATTGTTTTAAGGGTGAAAAGAGCTGTATTATCCAGCCCTGGTTACTTTTCCAACCATATGGGCTACCAGTGTCTGATCACCCAGCCACATCAAGTTCTTTTGTATTCGTTCTCATCCTCATATCTTTGCATATGGAATTTCAACCCCAGGATGATCATTCCTTACTCATTCATTCCAGTCATTCTGCTATTTCTTATTAACCAGTACTTAAATTTATTATCTTCAGTTACTCCTGTATGTTATAATTTTGAGAGAGAGACAAAAATTTATTATCCATTTAAGATAAATGCCATCTTTTCCAGGCAGTCACTCCTGACTTCTCTGGGTGGAGATAAGAGATCAGCATTCATAGGGCATTTCTGGACTTTAATAGCAAACTTTATCCCATCAATTGTTTAACTGCTACTATATTTACTGATATTCATGACTTTCCTGAAAAAGCTATGATTCTATGAAAGAAGGGATTGCCCACCTTTATAATAATAATATCTAGTAGATATTTGTTAAATGAATGAGTGTGTTATCTAGTAGAAACAAGAGGAAGAAATCATCATTGAAAAGTATTTTTGTGGTAGAATATTTGTCATGAAACTGGTTTGAGCAGAGACAAATCTCAAGTGGTTCCTTCTGCTGAGACTCTTCCTAATCCAATGTGTTCAGTCCTGGTGCCCAGCACAGTGCCTAACAATGAGGGGACACTTAGTAAATACTGTTGATAGAGGGATTTGATAAACTCTACAAATGAGCCATAAAGGAAGACCATGTCTTTATAGATTAGTCACTAGCATGAACTTTAGGACTTAAATTTCAACCACTTTGATAAAAAGCACTCCTACAGAATAAATTCATAATACTAGTATTGCCACAACCTTCTGGAAAGATCTTATTCTTAACCAAGTCTCAAGGAGCCAGACTTTGAAGCCACCAGTCAGCATCGATTTGTTCAATATCAGTTCAGAGGCAAATGTACTGAAAAGAGAAGCTGTCAAGCTTTTCTGAAGATGCCAGGGTTCTCAGATGAATGCTGAGCACGAGTTTCTCTTCTTTTCCAGAAAGTTCAAGTTGTCTCCCTATAGCCATTCATCCTCCTGGATTCCCTTCCTCTCTGACCATCTGGCTTGCTTCTGTCCCTCCCGGTTTTAGTCTGTCATTTCCCTCCCAGAGTTCTATATCGATCTTCCGAGATGCTTGTTGTTTCCTTTCTAAGTGTTCCCAGAGCACCCAGGTAGCTGTCTCATGATTTCCCAGTTGTCTATGTCTTCTCTCTGTCAAAATTTCAGGAAAGAGAGCCCCAGAAAGAGAAGATTCTGGGAATTAATAATCATTCACCATTTAGTCTACAACTTAGGCTGGGCCAATTCTACTAATAATGCCCTGATTAAGTCATCACAGCTGAGTCATGGTACTATAAAATAACTTTAGTCTCTTTTTAGAATTCTTACCTCAATTTGAGAATTTGAAGATCAAGGCCATGTACAGCCCTTAAGAGTTTCTAGTGTTGAATAAGAACATCTAAAATTCATACTTGGCAATCCCAAAGTGGGTCCTGAAAGAAAATTTCGTAGTCACTTCTGAAAAGCTTCAGACATTTCTGGGACTTTTGATCTACATCTGTACTAAGGTTCAGTATTTTCTTCTTTCCTTCTTTCCTTTTTCTTTCCTTCCTTTCTTCCTTCCTTCCTTCCTTCCTTTCTTCCTTTCTTCCTTCCTTCCTTCCTCCCTTCCTTGCTTCTTTCTATCCTTCCTTTTTCACTCATACAGTCAGTCATTCTAAACCACAGTTCTGGGTGGAGTAGAGGAACCTTGGTGGCTTTAGTAGGATTCAATATCTTGTGCATTCACGTAGCATCCATCTTCTGTTTCTCTGCCAAGTTTCTTTATGTCTGTAACAAATAATGAATGAAATCTTTGAAACTACTGAATTCACACTGGTCATCAATCAGAGCAGTAGATTGAGTGCAAATCACAACCAGAGCATCACTAGAAAAAGAAAACAGTTATAAAACAACCCTAATACAGTTAACATGCAGGTGATGTTAAAAGCTTAATATAAATAAGCAAAGTCATTACCAAGTTGCACTAACCATTCCCTTATCGGGTAGGAGATAAATGAGCTCCGAATAATAATACCTTACAAACCAATCTTATCAAAGGTAATGGCTATTAGACAATCTAAGAAGTCTCAGGCAACCCACTTGGGACCCCTTCTGTCTCTCTGGACACTTTCTTTCCAACAATAAATATAGCTTTTGTTCTCTCAAAAATATACCCTACTCTGTAAAAAGTCTCAAATTTTGATTATTGAATAAAATTAAAATCGTATAGTAAAATTTCTTTGCAAGATTTATTTTGTTCTACACACTTTTAAAAGACTCTGGTCTGCAGATGAACACTTTAAAACACATACCCACAAACATACAATCCATGTGTTAGAAATCATTTAAGCCAAAGATCAAACAAACCAAAACTTAAATTCTAATTTCTGCTTTATCATAAATTTGTACTGGCCCTGAAATTGACAAAGTTTTATTTTCTATTAGGTGTGATATTGTTTGCATGTTTATTGTGCCTCAAGAACTAGAGAAACAGAATAGAGAATGATAGATTTCTAAGACTATTGTAAAACAGAGAACTACATGTGAAATTATTTATTGACTGAATCTCCAAACTAGAAATATATGATCACAAAGTCCACACATTTTCCTTGTAAATTCAAAATGCTATTATTTGGTGACAAATGGCAGTGACTTTTATGAAACAAAGGACCATAGTTCAAAGAAATAGATAATGTTTAAATTAAATCAACTGCAAAATACGATAATATTTTTCAGTTAAGATAGGCTGTGCAAGCATTTTCTGAGGCTTGTGGGAGAAAGACTACTGCTTACTTTACCTACCCACTGCTTCACATTTGAGCTTCATAAATTTGCATTGCGTGCTCACCTTTGGAAGATTCATCTGTAGTAGTCCCGGGAGGCCTGAATTTAGGATGTGTCTCAAGAACTAGATTTGGCATTTGCTTCCACACAACAGCTTGCTTTTGTTAACCTGGGACTTTTTTTGTTAATATCTAGTTGAGCTGGGTGCTTTTTGAAACATAAAGGTGGTGAAGAGTCAAACCTCCACTCCATGATTGCCAGTTTTGGATATCATCCTCCCCCTCCACGTTCCAGGGCGACAAAGAAAAGTTCTATTATGCTTCGTCATAGTTTCTCTTACATGAGAAACCAAAAATGTGAATAAAGAGTAAAGTAAAAAATAATAATAGAAAAGAGAGAGAGAGAGAGAGAGAGAGAGAGAGAGAGAGAGAGAGACAGATCTTTTGCAAAAAGGAAAGTGACCAAGAGATGGAGGGAAGAGGAGGAAAACAGGATTGAGATGTCATGTGCCAGAACCAACTCTATAATGAATGTAATTGCTACATACTGTAAATGGGTACTAATAAAAATAAAAATTAAAAAAATGCATTTTAAAAAGATGACAGGGGAGTCATTTCTACTCTTCCCTTTCAGGGAGGCTGCAGGCTTTGCAGCTGCAAAGCAGTTCGTTCTTTGGTGGAGGCCAGAAGGCCTGCACCTGCTGCCTCTGCCTGCTTTTGACTCTTGCGCACTTAGAAGCTGCAGACCCGCCCCAAGTCCAGTCCATCCCACCCAAGTGCAGATGTCGAATTCTCAGCCTCCTCTAGGCAGCTACTGGAAATTCCCCTGTATCTGCTTGTGAGTTCAACAGTGTGCTTTAAAATTTTGTTTCCTCCAGCGTTTCTGGATGCTTTGCTGCAGATTTTCTGGTTATAAACTCTACCACACTGCCAGAAATGAAAATGTGAACACGATTGGAACTGAAATAGTAACACTTACTTAAAACAAAAGAAAACTGAAACAAACAAACATACCAGAAAAAGCCTGAGTTACATTTCTCTTTCCCCTGTGCAATTCTCAAAATGTGACTTTTTTGCTAATTTTCTGAAAGCCTGCCTACCACTACATAATTGCTTTATTTGCATAAATAGAAAATTCAGTCTGATACTGTACATTAAAAAAAGAATTTGCAGTGGCTTATAATACAATAAAAGAGTAAAAATAAAGCAGACTGTGTGCAGCATACGTTAAATGTACATATGCTCTACTTTAAGAGAATATGGTATCAAAAGAAACCTATACATACCAAACATTCTTGGAATGATTTGTCAAATAGTTTAAGAAAATTTTTTTTATCCAGTTTCATCAACTACCAAGAGAGAAACATTGAAATAACCAGCTATATTTTGGATTTTTCTACTTCCTTTTAGTTTTGCTAGCCTTGCCTCTACTATTTTGAGGTATT
Organism: Dasyprocta punctata; assembly: GCA_004363535.1. NCBI lineage: Eukaryota > Metazoa > Chordata > Mammalia > Rodentia > Dasyproctidae > Dasyprocta > Dasyprocta punctata. The sequence continues at coordinate 6,887 of RJWM01005557.1, forward strand.
TTTGTGAAGTGCATAACTTTTTAAGCACTTCGTCTTATCAATCTATGAGCCTTTTATGTAACATATGTCTTTGTCCTCCCTAATGTTTTAGCAGACCATAGTCTCCTTTGTGTAATATTTATTAACAGAGTTGCTATAGTTTTTAAGATTCATGCCTGCACATTTTATATTTTTCCACTTTTTCTGTTTGTAAATGTTTTGACTAACATAATTGTATGTATTTATGGGATGGAGTATGCTACTTCAACATTTATACACAACATGTACTGCTCAAAATAGTGCAGTGAGAATTGCCATCTTCCAGTAATTTAGGAGCATTTGGAGTCTTCAACCTCCTCTCTTCCCATTTTTCGTAGAAGAGCGAAGTGACTATAGATATATAGATTTCCCTTTTACGTTCAACCTAATATGCCTTGGGTCCTTCCTCAGGATCTTGCCTCAAAGGTCCAAAAGGAAAATATTTTAAGTTCGTGGCCTCTGTCAGAACTATTCCATTCTGCCATTGCAGCATAAAAATAACCGCAGTCAATACACAGAAGACAGGATGTGGCTTTTGCAATAAGTTTTTATTTGGAAAAGCTGGTAGCTCACTCATGGGCCACAGTTTTTTGATCCTAAATCTAGGTCTTTATATTTGAAGTAAGTTTCTTGAACATAGCATAGAAAAAAGGAACAACAGTCAAAGATTTTTTATAAAAAAGTGTTTCACAGGATAAACTGCATGTATTTAACTGCACACAGTTCGACAAGGTTTAGCAGATACCAAGCCTGTGCCATCACTGTCACACAGAGGAAGAGCATTCCACATTCCCAGGTCTTTGTCTCTTTCACCCCTTCTCACCCATAGCTCATGCCCAGGCAACTGCTCGCCCATTTGCTGTCTTGTAACACTAGTTTGCATTTTATAAAAATTTAGATAAATAAAATAATATGGTATATAGTAAAAGTATGGCACGTATTCTTTTCATCTGACTTCTTTCAGTCACCTACTTATTTTGAAGTCAACTCACGTTGTTGAATGTATCAGTAATCCATTCCATTTTATTCCTGTGGAAAATCACATGGTACAGATACGCCACATGTCCTTAATGGGTATTTGAGGTGTTCCTTCTTTGAAGCTCTTGCAAATAAAGTTCCTTTAAATATATACTGGTGTATTTGGATATATATATTTGCTTTTGATTTAGTGAGATGTTTTCTCTTTGCTTCTTTTGTTCTCCTCTCTGCCTGCTAGTGTATCGAGCTCACTTAGATATTACACAGTTGAATCACCATACAATTTTAGCTCTCATGGCTAATCAAAATATAAATCAAGCTATTATCTTCTTTCTTCTGAACTGTATATGTATGTGATTCTTAGCATCTTTGAAACTAAATTTTTTGTCTTGTAATTTCAACTGATTTTTGTTTATTTCTTTTCCTCTTGGTTTTATGCAGTTTGATGAGTCATTGTGTTTGATTGTTTGACAAAGCCAGTGTTCACTCAGGTCTCAGCTTACTCGTCTTGTTTCTTTAACTGCTTTGCATTTCCTTCTATCCTCTGACTTCAACCTCCTTCCTGAAGACAGATGCAGTAGTGTGCAGATTTCAAAGGGGATGAGGTGTGAAGCAAACACCAAAACAGTGACCTAGGAAGCAATAAGAAGTTGCTCCATGCCCCAGCTTAGAACAAGCTGCTTGAGTTGGTTAATCTTAACTACAAACTTCAGCGGCTTGAGAGACCCTTAGGTGACTGGTAAAGCACACTTCTGCTTGTGTTTGGCTAGGGCTTAGTGGTGTGATCCTGGGAACTATAGCTGGTCCCTGGCCCCTCTCTCTGGGATTCACTTCTCCCTGCTTCCTGGATGCCATGAGTTGAAAATCTTTCTTCTCCATTCCCTTCTGCTGTGAGGTGTCTGCCCCTAGAGCTACCTAATGATGCACTAAAACCTTTCACACTGTCAGCCAAAATAAACCCTTTTTCCTGTAAGTTGTGCATAGTTGGGTATTTTGTCCCGATGGTGGAAAGCTGCATAATACACTGGCGACGCTGGATGAAATCTTGGGCACAGCACAGGAATGACAGTCCTGACATGGTGGTTCATGCTCACGTTCACTGGGCTGCATAGCCATTTGGGACCCAGGGAGCCAAGGCAGAAAGATGAGCTCCTTGATGAAATGACAGACAGTGACCATTTCGTTGTAAGCCTGGGTGAACTCAGAACTGATTTAGGAGAACAGCGCCGTGTGTACTTCATGTGTCTGATTATTGTAAAAAAATTATATATATATATTCATATATGTATATATATGTCCATATATATGTATGCATGCTATTAATTGATGCCATATTTTCAGAACCAGGGAAGTGCTTGTCTAGAAGCTGGCTATATTTTTCAGACTCTGGGAACTTTCTTGTAACTGGGGCAACTAACACACCAAGTAGCAAAATGCAGTGCTTTCTGTGGTTTTCTCACTTGGGCCTTCAGAATAAAGGAGACTTTATAAATATTAAATACCATTATCACAGTCATGATAGGAAAGTGCCACCCAGCTTCTCATGGCTTTACACTGAAGGAACTTTCTGCCTTTTTACTGTCAAGACATTTGCCAGCCTCCACTCTGACATGTGCTTCCACGGCTGGCCCTTATTACCTTCCTTGCCGTGGTTGACAGCATGCACCCCTCCATCACAGCCTTTTCGTGGGTCTGCTGGATTCCGCCACGGAGGACAGAGTGGCAGCTTGGGCGCCTGTGTGTGAAATAACGTGTCAGAGTCCTACCTTGCTCAGCAACAAGATTTGGCATTTCCAGGAGCTTTGATTCTCTAGAGCCAGCGTCTTTCGCTGAGAGTAGATAAATATATAGATGAAAAGTGCCTTTATCACTCCTATTCCCTATCTGTTTGATTGCATACTGTGTTGTTTTGATATACAACCCACTCTCAAGTTCCTGGTTTGATGGTATCTATTATCTGTGGCTGTCACTTGCAAGAATTGAACTTTATTTTCTTTACTGCTCTTATGCACCTGTAGTGGGTGAGAAATAGCCATCTCTGGGCCTTCATTTCACAGACTATCCATAAAAAGATGACAAGGAAGTCCCTCAAATGCACATATGTAGTGTGTAAAGAAAAAGGAAAAAAAGTGGGAGCCAGAAACAAAAAAATAGTAATAAATAGACCTTGACTACTAACATAATGGCAAAAAAGAAAAAATGCAAAGGTCACATTTTAAATTTAGATGAAAAAGAAAGTTAATCAACTCAGAATGGAGTGCCCCCCACTTTCTAAGTTAATTAATATATTAGAAATGAATATTTCCATGTTTAAAGCAGTGATTATAATTTCTATCCCACAATTTCATTTTGAAAATTAGGTCAGATATCATACCTGATGTGCCATTCAGCTTTTTATTGCTGTGACAAAATACCTGAAGTAAACAATTTAAACGGAGGATAGACTTATTTTGACTCACGATTTCAGAGGTTTCTGTCCTTGGCCTGTTGATTCCACTTCTTTTAAATCAATGACGGGGCAAAAATATCACTGCAGAAGTTTCCCAATTCATGGTGACAATGAACCAGAGTGAGAGAGAAAGGGGTGAGGGACAGGACCAACCCTCCAAATCACACCTCCCCCATGACCTACTTCCTCCAACTGGGCTCCACCTCCTAAAAACCCATTCAGCTATAAACTCATCAATAGATCAATCTACTGATGAGTTTAGTGCCCCAATGAACCAGTCTCTTCTCTGGGCCACTTCTGTGCACATTGCTGCTTTGTGTCACATCCCCTACACATGAGTCTTTTAAACACATTTCATATTTAAATCATAACACTTGGCATTCTGCAGTTACCTTAATCATCTTAGTCCGGGTAGTAAGGAGGTAGTACATTCAAACCAAATCAATGGAGAGTGTCTAATTATTAGACCACTGACAAAGGTGAGGATAAGATTAAGGGAACTTGTATCGCACACCCTCACTTTACTATACTAACATACCTGAGGCAATTTACTTACAAAAAGAAAAGGTTTATTTAGCTCATAGTTCTGGAAGTTCTTGTCCAGGGTGGGATGACTGCATTCCTTTGGGTTTCTGATGAGGGTGATGTATCACAGCAGAAGCTCATGGTGGATGAAAGTGTTTGTGAGCCAGGAAGCAGAAAGGCAAACCACTTAAGGGACTCCCTCTAGTGATGAGAACCTGTAGGTCCAATGTACCATGCTCCTCCTTTCACCCTCACTGTAGCACAGGAACCCTTGTGTACACTGTCCTTATTTGGACAACGACAGAGCTCTATGGGGCCCAACGATGGCGCGGTGGGGAGCACGACCACACACTGCTGTGAGGGGTAAGATGGTTACCAGAACTGCAGAGAGCCGGCAGGGAAAACCTCATCTAACAGGAACTGGGTGGAGAAATCCAGTCCAGCAATGGTACCCTCACAGGGAGATGAGCAAAATAACAAAACGAAAACCCAAACTTGCCCCATCCTGTTCACCATCTCCTTCTGAGTCTCTTCCCTGCTCCAGTAGAAGCCAGAGAGCAAGGGTGGCTGTCCATGCAGCAGGAGAGAGAGGTGGAAAGCAGACCAGGCGGGGCGAGGCAGAGCACACAGTGGAGACGCTGCTTTCTTTAGCTCCTGCTACTGAGGCCTTAGGTGTGGGTAGACACAGAGTTTTTCTAAGTATTCACTCTTCCTCCCTGGTGTTTGTTTTCTACAGAGCATCAAGCGTGGTCACACAAACCTGCAAAATCTGATCACATTGCTTTTCTGCTTAGAATCCTTCATCTTCACCACTGCCCTTGAAAAGTCCTAAGCGAGAGGCCCGTGCCAGCCCCTCTAATCTCACCAGGACCACCGTCCTCCTGGTGTACTACACTCAACTCACACCTCACACTCATCTATTCTCCCTTTTATTTTTTTTTAAGTCACACTTGACACAGTGAGAACCTATCTCAAAAAAAAAAAAAAAGAAACAGAAAAACAAAAATAATAAATAACACTCCCACTGCCCCCGTGCCTCTGTGCCCACCAGACTGCCCTCGGCACCATGCTCAAGCTTTCCCTACAGTCGCCCACATCTCTCCTCCTCCTAGCTCAGACTGTAATTAGAAAACTCAGTGAGAAACCATTCGTGACTATCCATTCCAAAGGAGCCCTCATAGCAGATACGACTGGGTTTCTACCCAATATCTCATCTTTTCTTTTAAATTAACTTGCTACTTGATTGAGAGGCTACATTTTGCATGCTGTTGTAGGTGTGTGAGAACAAGTAACTTAATTCAGACTGATGAGAGGGGAACAGAAGTATGCTCCAGGATCTGGCGGTTTTCCAAAGGGATGAGATATGGCCTTGTCCTCGTTTTGTCCATCTTACTTCACGGGACATGGGTGTGATAACTACAACTCTGAAGTCATCCTGAACCATCTCAAGAGCAAAGGTGATACCATGAGGATGAATTAAGGCCTGGAACAAATGGATGAATTGAAGTCCAGATGTATAGATGTTGAAAGAATACAAGATTTTCAGTGACCAGCCCTGAATTTCTAAACACTGATCTTTTTCCTCAGTGAGTTTGCTTTTTCCCCTCATATCTTCTTCTTGTAGCTCCCAATCTTCCTAGGTACTTCTTCACAACCAGTCGCTTATTTCCTTCACTAGACTTACTACTACCTATAATGATCATTCATTCAGTTCTGTGTTGCTTTGTTTTCCCTCACTGGAGAGCAGGGTCTTTCTGTGTCACTCATCATTTTATCCACCCCTAAAACAATGATTGACACATAGCACTGGCATCCAATTACTACTACGAGTGAATGAATACTTTCTTTCATCTTATTTTTGCTGAAGATGAAAATGTTTGCCTGTGGGTTGTGTTTTATTAACGATTTTCTTATTCCCCACTGGAATGGTTAGAGAGAAGGATACCGTCATTGTGGCTGTACAGAATCGAAGTAGTAAAATTATTTCTAAAGTGCAGTGACTTTTTATTTATTACAGCAAGCCCAGTACTCTATTGGGAGCCAGGACCTAAAAGATCATGGAGGTACAGTCATTGCATCAAAGGCAACCTGAAATTAAATTGCTTTATGACATCGCCCTTATACCTTTTAAAGGGAATCAATTTAGAACTTTTTCCATGGAGTTTCTAATAGGAGGGTTTTGCTGATGAAATCTACAGGAATTGCCTGAAGGTCAGTACACATGTTCAGTTAGAGTTTAAACTGGTGGGGTTCTTTTACAATAATTAACACCATGGGGATTTATCTCCCAAAGATTGAGTATTTTGAAAATCTTGGTAAGTACTCTCTGAAGCTAATCCAAATGCAATCTTTTAAATCTATGTTGGGTAACCCAACTCTGATTTTGTCCTCTCTAGGTCATATTTAGTCTTCTGGTGGCTGTGAGGGAAGGGTTGTGTCGTTATTTGCCTTCTTCTGAGTTAGCAGTTCTGATCATTTGTGTTGCTTGGGGTGATTTAGTTTGTTAATGGTTTGCTCCCATTAACAACAGGGGAGAGTGGGTTGTAAAATTAGATGGGCTGTTAATCTGTAGTAGCTGGGAAAACTGAAAGAATTATTCTTTATAATTAGTTATCTGTAAGTCCATATATATATATATATATATTTTTTTTTTTTTTTTTTGTACCGGGAATCAAACTTACCACTTCTCACTTGCCAGGCAGATGCTGTGCACTGAGCTATAACCCCTCCTGTAAGTAATACAATTATTACCATTATAATATATAAAAATCAATCTTACCATTATTATATTATTATAATTATATTGCCATTCTTATAATTATTACACATAATAATGGTAATAATATTTATCACTTATTTAGCACATACCAGGCTGTCTTCTGTACCCATTTTACTTATTGCCTGACTTCATCATCTTACTGTGTGTACAGTTTTTACCCCTTGCACTTTATAGATGAGAAAAATAAGGCACATGTAGGTTAAGAAATTTGGCCAAGGTCGAAGGGCAGGAGGCAGCAGAGCTCAGCTTTGAAGTCTGACACTCTTGACAATGGAATTTGACTTTATAGTCTCGATGCTAACATAACTTCCAAAACTCGAATCTTATATTCTGTGAACACTTTCACACATGACAATTCATTTGATTGTCACAAAAACCACAGTCAGCAGAGCAGAGTAGACCTTATCTCCATTTTTAGAGATCATAATGCAGAGAGATACCAAGAAATTGAATGTTTCACTGCAGGTTGTAGCACATGAAAAATCAGCACCCTAATGTGGAACTGCAGAAATTGCCCAGTGAGTCGAACTAATGTTCAAATCCAGTTTGGACATCACTCACTACCTGCTTGGGTTTAACTCTGAGGCTGCTTTCACCCTCCCTTCATCCACATCATGGCGTGTAGAGCAGGACTTTACTGCCCTGTGAGTTGGACCAGGTCTGCACTGCAAGCAGAGTTTCTGTGCACTGTGGGTCTCTCGGCAGCTTCCTCACTGCCTGGTGGATGTCAAGCCCTCTCCCACCGTTTCACCACTGCCAATAAAGACACGCCTTCTCCGGGTTGTGGGGGAGAGCAAATGAACTGTATGTATGAAATGACTCATCATTCTTCCAAACCTGTGTGCCTTTTGGAGCCAGATAGCACCCGATATGTAATACGTGAATTAGGATGTTGTATTCTTTGCAGTACCCAAGACAGTATTCCACATAGCACTTGCTTAAGGCAATAGAAAGTCCAACATACATTTGTACATATGTTTCCAGATCTAACTAATTCTGTGGTTCACATTCGTTCACATGATAACCACAAGTCTTGGTTCTGGATTAAGTACTGCTATTCCTAATCATAAGTAAGATGATTTCCAGTTAATCTGCTGTGAGAATTTGGAGTTCAATGGAAACCAAGTAACTACTGTAGCTGTTTTAGATTCCCAACTGGTCACAGCTTCCCAGGCTGCCTTCCCGCCCTGAGTACTTTGGCAACCTATTCGCCTTTAGTCGTTTTACAATATCTGCCAAAGACAGCTGCAGAGTAGGGACCTTGCTACAGCTATTTCTGGCCTTTCCTTCTTTGCCAGAAATTCAGTAAAATAAGAGGGACGGTTTGTATCGGGGAAGAAGGTGAAAAAGATTAAGACCTACCTAACATCACCTTTTCTGGCAAAGATATTTGAGACTGCGATTGGCAACCTGAAAAAGTTTTGGGTGGGTTTATTTTTCTACAGTTATCTGTTTTAATAGAAATGCTTCTAATTATGGATCTTGATGGCATGCTGTTCCTGCTTTTTTAATAGGTAAAGGCATAGAGAAAGGAAGCCAGGTACCTGTTAACAACACCAACCACACAGGCATCATCGCATTTCACAGGCTTTCTAGTCTATATTTTGCTGTATCAAGGAACAAAGCAGAGTGACCATGTCCCCAGAATGCTTGTACACTGTTCATTGTGTACCGACCCACCTTGCCATGGCGTGGACATCTCTGGCGTACCCAGCATCCCATTTCTGTTCCTGGACATTCCATTTTTGTAAAAAAAATTTTAGAAATTGTTCATTTTATCCTCAACGTGTGTCTGTCCTCAATTTGGCCTTTGGCAATTACCTTTCCCTTTCTACAGTTTTCTTTTTTTCTCATTATCCAACTTGTTACTTTGAATTTCTGGATAATCATTCTCTCATTTCTCATTTCTTGAAATTTCACCTTCATCTTTAGAATTCTATAAAAATCAATCTCTCACAGGTTATCAGTGAGCAGACTCCTGCATGTAGCTAAAGTCTGCCCAACCTGGTTCACCATCACCCCGCTTTTGTGATACGTTGCTTTTGCACGTTTTCCATGATGTCCTCAGCTGTCCACATGCTTCCATTGCACGACCACGACTGTCCTTCCCTGCCAAGACCTCTTTGTGCAGATCACAAAGTTACAAGCTGTAACAGTTTCTCCTTGACCCTTGTAAGAAACAGAGATTCTCGGCCACACTTGGATGCACCAAATCAGAAACCAGTGACACTGGTGAAGCGGGTCTCCCGCTGATCCCGACGCACTATAAAGACAGGGTGCACTGATCTGCCCCAGGAGCGGCGTCCGACTTGCCAGAAGGAGCAGCAGAGGCAGGCAGGGCTTCCTCTCCCATCGGCACCTCTCAGCCCAACTCTCTCAGCCAGTGTCTGCCTGCTCCCATGCCGACACACATCCTGCCCTCTACCTTCTACTCAGGGGACACCCATTTAAATGAATAGTTTAATAGACCAAAGAAGAACGGTAAGGAAGACCATCCAGGTCATGAAGACATCTGATACAATTTATAAACTTAGTTCTGAAAATAAAAATCTCAATGATATAGGCACAAATACTTCTTAGAAATAACTTTAGGATACCTCCTTTCAGCTAAGATTAAGCATTAATGTAGGTGTTGAAACTACCAATCTCATTTAAGTCAGGAAAAACACACCATCATTATTCATCAGATTTCAGAAGATACATTTGGCATTGGATAAGAAAAACCATGATCTTCTAAAATTCGAAATAAAAAGACTAAAGGTATCACTCAGATGATACGATTGCATATTAGGAAATTAAAAAAAGAGTATCAACCTACTTTTATAAGACTAATTTAATAAATTAAGTAATGCTACTGGTTATAACATATATATGGAAATGACCATTTTCTTATATATAAACAGCAACTATTTAGTGCAAGAATTGACTAATTCATCTGAGAGCAAAGCCGGCAAGCTCACAATGGTTTTTGTATCTTAAAAGGTTTGTAATGTACCTGGACGTGAACACACACCCACAGAGTGTGTGACAGTCATTTAGTGTCCTTCGAAGGACAAATTACAAAAAGTTTGCCAGCTGCTGATTCAGAGAATGTGATATTCATGCTTCTTAAAAAATAGTAATAAAATGCCTAAGAATAAATTGAACAAAAATATTTAACAACTACATGAAGAAGTGGAAATCAGACTGAAGGACTAAAAAGAAGACAGGTAAGAATGGAGATATGGAAGAGATCCCTTGTCCTTCAGAGGAAAACAATGTTTAAATGACATCAGTTCTCCTTAGAATAGTGTATAATCTTAATTTCAATAAAGATAAAATTTTACTTATATTTTTATACAAGAAAATCATGAAAGCCTAACTCATGTTTTTAAGTGCCAACAATAAACTTAAGACCTGTGAAGGTATGAATCCAGTTCTGAAATCCTCCTGGTTTCCAGATGTGCATGTCCAACTCTTTGTTTAATACCTCCATTCATGTGTCCAAAGATTCCTTAGGATGACCTACAGACAGGACCCTGATTTTCCCCAAACTATTCCACTGGCGATCTTCCTTTAGTGGCAACTCTGACCCTCTATGTGTCTACACAGAAATAATCCTTAGAGTTTTAAAAGAGTTTCTTCTTTTTCTCATATTTTTACATTTAATAACTCAGAAAATATTTTCAATTTTACCTTAAAAATATAATCAGATTCTGTCTACCATTCATAACTTCCACTGAAAACACTGCTCCAGGCTACCATCATCTCTCTAAAAGGATTATAGCCGTGGTTTCTCAACTGGTTCCTTATACCTGTGAATATCATCTTCCCTTTCACTTTGTTTGCTCTACTCCAGTGGGACTTAGTTTTCTAGGCTACAAAATGTACACTTACATCAATAGCTGTGCACTTAATGTTTGTTCCACAAACAATGGTCATCCCCGAATAGCTAATCCTCCTGGAAGTCTCCAGCCAAAAGTCACCTCAGCAATATGGCAGTTAAGACTCTTCCTCCCCAACTTACAGCATCCTGTCTCCCTCTTACTTGTCTCTTATTTTCTCAAGTCATTAGTGTCTTTCTAAAATGTCACATTTTTTATGCTTTCCTCAGTTTTGTTCAGCACCGTATTTCCAGTGCTTAGAAAGACACTGTATGGCACATAGTATGATTCCTTGTAAGTAGTTACTAAATGAATACAGACTGCATACAAAAATTCTGAAAAAGAAGATCAGAAAATTAGCTCTTCCAGATAATAAAAAGGATCACAAACCTGGGGTATTGGTACTGGCATATGAATTCCAATGGAACTGAAGAAAACAATGAAATAGTTTATTTTTTTGTACTAGGAATCGAACTCAAGACCTTATGCCTACCAGGAAGGCTCTGCACCACTAAGCTGAATCCCCAGGCCCAATAGAACAACAAAATAAAACCCAATAATAATAGGAATTTAACATATGATCAGTGTGTCATTTCAACCCAATGGGGGAAAGGGTATATTATTCAATAAATTATTGAGACACAATTTTAACAAATAAAGTAAGATCTTTTTACTTCTTGTTCTAAATTAAATTAAATGCAAAGTCTAGAAGGTTGAACAAAATGGATTTGAAAAAATATATTTTGTTGTAACTCAGACAGAAGCAGAGAGGAAAAACATCATTGACAGACAAACAAACTAATATGCAAATAGCAGCACAAACAGCTGGGCAAGCTAGTGCACGCCTGTTATCCCATCACTTGGGAGGCTGAGGCAGGAGGATCGTTTTGAGTTCAAGACTGGCCTGGGCTACAAAGTGAGCTCAAGGCCAGTCTGAACTGTATAGTGAGACACTGTCTCAAAAAGACCAAAAAACAAAACAAAATGAAACAAAATAAAAAACAATTAAACAAACAAACAAAAAATCCCAAAAACAAAACAAAACAAAAACCCTAGCACAAACAAACCCTCCAGAGGGACAGTGACACTCCAGATCAGAAGTGAAAGGTATTTGGGGCTCTCGAGATGAGATTTACAAAACTACCAAGTATGCAAGAGGAAGAAATTTTGAATTGGAAAGGGGAAGAAATAGACAACTAATGAGATCTGGCCCATTTCCTTGCTTGAGCTTTTTGAGATATACTTGGCAAATAAAAAAGTGCATTGTTAGGGAACAATGTGATATTCTGCCTTGCATAGATACTGTGAAATTATGGCCATACTCAAGCAAAGGAAACTATCCAGCACCTCACATAGGTCATGGTTATTGGTGTCTATGTGCACGTAAGATCAGCTGAGATCGGTTTCATAGCAAACTTCACATATACCAGTTGCAGTCACTCTATCCTACATTAGACCTCCAAACCTGATTCATAGTTACGTCTGAGTGGTTTCTAAATACAAAACCCTTTGATCAATAATTTGATAAAAATCCCATTAAATAAGATTAATGTTCAAAACAGATTTTTAGAAAGAATGCAGAGAATTAGTCAAGTTGAATCCAGTAAGGGATTTTTACTTTGAGCAAAATAACTCTCTTACCTGTTAGTGAAACGCTTCACTAGTAACCATACCAAGACTTGGTCTTTCCCACTCACTGGTCAGCAGAATGAGGTTAATTTCCCATCATGGAGCATGAAGCTGCTCAAGTGCAATGACAGATACTCGGGCTTCTGGCCTTCTTGGGAAAATCAAATGAAAAACATGGCTTTTTAGGGCAGCGCTAATGTCAGAAATCTTGGCTGCTGTAGATCAGCAAACACATCTGTCAGCTTGGTGCAGGGGCTGGCCTCCTTGCCCTGAAGTAGAGTGACCTCTGAGAACTGCTAAATGAGTCCCTTTTGTGAAAAGCAGTGATTTTAGAAGAAGACTGCAGATATAGCCCTAATTCTGGCCCTAACACATTGCTAGTTCTGCAGTATCTGGCAAACGTCTGCCTATCCCCCACAGGTACAAAGAATATCATGCAAAATGAAACATTCTTTTATCAGTTTCTCTCTGTTTAGTGGCTGCTGTGCACCTGACACATTTGGGGCTGGAGACACAGTAATGAAGAACAGAAAAATTCAAACATCTGTATGGGGATTTCACTCAATCCAGCATCACCTAAATAAATGAATCGGCGATGGGGTCTTGAGCTATAAAATATAGAGGAGGAGGAGGAGGAGGAGGAGGAGGAGGATTACTCAGTGGTGGCTGGTTGTCTGTCGGTGGTGGGCTATCACTTCAGACAGGAAGAAGCCAACTGTGGGAAGGGCCCAGGAAAACAGTCTAAACAGAAAAGTTACCGACAGTAAACATGGAAGAAAACCTTGCTATACTGAAGGAAGTCAGCGTGGACGGACCATGAGGAGCAAGATGGAGAGTGGTGTAAGACAGTTATTGAGGCAGGCACTAACTGCCTCCCTACTGCCTCTGTTCACTTCTGACAAACAATTCCCTAATTCAGTGTGGAGCAGTGGGAGATGACCTTGGATGAGAGTAGTCATGTGGCACAGCTGTGGCCAATAAGACGGGGCATATTCCCTATGGACAACCGTTCTCCCTGAATTATAAACAGCATCAAGGTCTCAAACAATAAACTCTTGGCTATTCTATGTTTGTTTCTTCTTTTTTCCTTCTTGGAACACTGACTTAGTATCTAGAGATGCAGTAGCTGTCTTATGGCAATGAGGAAAAACTGGGAAGACAGTTTCTGTTGAGGAAACTTTCCCCAAGAAAGATAAAAGGAACCTAACTACTGGATAACCCTCTTGATCAACTGCCTGGATATCTTACTTTTGGAAAGTTGTTGTATGAGAGAAGTTAATTCCCTGCTTTTCTGACCCACTTTTTAACTTTCTTTTATTCAACATATTCAACACACATTATTATTCACAGCTACAAACTGATACAGTGGTAGAGGGCAAAAGACACCAGACTGTGTAAAACTTTATAGAACATGGAAAAGACTCAAGAATTTAATGATTATAAGTATATAAAAAACCATCAGTTACATTCAGTGGATAGTTTAGGCTTTTAAATAATGGCTAATAATACTGTGAAAGTGTCAACATTCATGTATTTTGTTAGCCTAGAAAAATTTTTAGGTCATTTTTTTTTTGTATTACTGTAAATATTTTCTCTCAAATGCTCTATTCTATCTCCCAAAGTGAAAATCTCAGAAAATCACCCTTAATGAACTTTGCATCAATACTGTTGTGTATCATGCTACATTAAGTGTCAGCGATTAAACTGAGACCATATGAACTGAAACTGTTGCCTCTGCTTGATGTCAAAAGAGCAAAGACAGCAAGAGTCACTCAGTGTGCTGGAAACTTCTAGTATCCATCACCAGACGGTGGCTGAGTTTGGGTGTGGTGGCATAGCGAAAGTGTCTTTGGAAGATTTCTTCCGATCTCAGAGCTGATTCAGAAGAGTTATAGGAGTATTGTTGGTATGCTACAAAATGTATAAGGTAAGCTTATAAAGACTGTATAAGTTTATTTGGATTGGGCACCATGTATCCACACAGATATGCGTATATACACGGCTCATATATGTGTACATTCACACTTGCATGTAGTTGAATAGACACATGCATGCAGGTATTCATGTGTCTGCATATTTAAGAGCATCATAAATTCATCTCTGTGAATTACCGCACAGAGTGGTAGATATTGTTAAATGCAAGTTTCAAATTGAAATTCTGCTGAGATAAAAGCTTTTATAAGAATAAATAAAAACCTCCTGGTACAGGGCTTTAAACCCCACAAGTAGATAAGCCACATATGATGGTACCTTGACTCTTAGAATTCAAGACTTGAGGAAATTACTTGATCACTCTCAAGCCCAACTGAGTGAATTAAAACCTCAGAGAAGCCAAACAAAATGAAGGGCATGCGTGCACCTGCCCGTCTACCTGGAAATTCCACCGGAAGCGCCTTCATCGTGGGCTCATCTGCCAAGGAGCCCGAGTGCAGAAGTTGCCCCAGCCGAGAAGCAAGCAGGAAAGCAGGGATAACCACACCTGCACCGAGCTCCGCCCAGCCTCTGCTTTTGTTCCCCACTGCCCCAAACAGCCTGAGTTCAGATCTGTCTGATGCCAACATCCAGTAATTCTGAAAATCAAACCCCATAAGGGGCCTACATGTGTTCGTAAGACTACATTACATGTTTGTTTATGTGCACTATGAAATGAATTATGAATATGCAGTATGTGTAAGAAACTTGCAAAAATCTTACTTCCCGCTGATTTGCTAGTTAGCAAAGCCAAGATTTTTTGAAATTTGAAAAGCAAACTAATTTGCAAAATAGATAGCAAGGGCTTCTATGTGATTCTCAGGTATAACTACCAATTTACAAGTCTTTTATCATCCTCACTTTTCATCTGCCCCCATCTTCCCTTCAGCATCATTTAAACCTCAGCATGCGAACTCTGTAGAATTGCTTAAGGCTTCCCATAAGAGTACAGAAGAGTTTAGTTGGATATTTTCAGGAATTTTTAAGTTAGACCAACAGTCTCTGGACACCACCATAGGTTACATGGATTGGTGAAATTCAATCATCCCAGAGGTAACCTGAAATAATAATAGTAGTAGTAGTGTAGTAGCAACAGCAGCAGCAGTCATAACAGTCACCATGCTATCGTTGTACATACATTGCCTTTGTCAATTCTCTTTGACAATCTGTAAGCTACTTAGTTAAAAGCTAAAGAAACTGGCTCAGCTGTATCAAAACCACACAGTTAACACACAGCAGAGGCAGGACTGAATGTAGTTCTGTTCCATTTCCAAGTTCACACTCTTAGTTTTCTCTCTAGGTTGTTTCTAGGGAGACTAAAATCACACTGATCTGCATGGTGCACAAGAGCTGTGTTGAAATATCTGGCCCAGGATTAGTGGTGGCTTCAGCTGCACGTGCTCAAGCCACAGTTCATGAGAAGCCAGGAGTAGACTGGGCCACTGAAACACAGACACAGAACCGCGCAACCACCTTCTGTCAGCCTGAAGAGCTGAGACGCAGCCAAGGCAAGAGACACACGGACAGATGTTACAAGCTGAGATAGGTTGGCTCTGAGCAGAAAGCACTTTGACAGCACTGGCACACAGGAGCAAAACAAAGTGACAGCGGACTGTCAGTAGTAGGCAGAACTGCTTACCTGGAATGCAGTGCAATCAGAGTAGGTGCTGCACCCCGTAACCTTGGGCTCTATCTGCACTTGGATAGCTGTGACAATACCCAGACTATGTCACCTTCCATGTGAGTCCATATGTATCGTATCTGTGCTTACATAGTGAATCTTGGTTGTTTGCCAGTCAAGTGGCTGCAATGAACACAAAGAAGCCATCTTTTCTTGAATTATTTTTTAACTGATTTTTGCAGACTTTATGTTAGAGTTGATACGCTTCAACCCTTAGCTCTGCCTTTGAAGAATGGAATCTAGCAGACAGATAGGCTTATGAACATCTGCTGAGGTCTATAACAAACATCCTAGTACTGCTGTCCAATTAGCACCAGACTTTCCATATCAAGTCCATGTGGATAAACTGAGAACCACATTTATTATTGCATGTCACAAGTACCAGCAATAGCCAGGTAGCTTACAATATTGGTTCCATTATTCCACCATTATTTCTTCAGCATCTATTCAGTATCATCCCTGGACCTACACTTGCAGCCAATATAGACCGGGGTCAAATTTTAAAAATGCAAAATATGTTTAACTAAAATGTAAGTAGAGCTATGAAGGAGTTCAGGATGCTATTGGAATGCAACACAGGAAATCTAAGCCAGGCCTGATGGAAATCAAAACTTGCATGGGGATTTAACCCTTGCTCTATAAGGACAAAGCTGAGAATCCTACAGGTGAAAGGTTAATATATGAAAAGTTCCTGAAGGAGAACGCTGGGACTTCTGATGGATGAGAATGTAAGCTAGAGTTGGAACAGAGGAAGGAAGAGACGCCCTCGATGCTACTAAAGAGATGGATCATGAGGAAGAAACTGTCGATCCTATTCCTTATTTCAGACTTTATTACAAGGAAACTGAGGAGTCATGGGAAGTCATAATAATGACACAGGAAGTCTTCTGGGCTCTTTACATGGCCAACTGTAGGATCCCACATTTGATCATTTTTATTGTGTAGAAAGAAGGAGCAGTTCAGCATTGGAAAACTTCAGTGACTGATGTCAGACAACCAGTATAAAGTGGACCTGGTTCTCACACACAGACAACCTGGCCCCACAGCCCGGCTGAACTGTTATCTGGAGCTGGCCCTGAAGAGCAGCTTCGTGCTTTTGAGGATAGTGGATAGGGAAGCACGTTCTGTCCATATTTCTTCAGGTGGATGTCCACAAGCCAGAGAAGACAAAGGGTTCAAGAAGAAATCACCAGGCATCTATCCGCCTTGGGAGTGCGAGGCTGGCAGAGGCCGTTTGACAAATGTGAGCATCACTACCAGAAGTACTTTCTGCACCTGTTAGACATTTTGCACTTAAGAGGCTCTGCGAAAGTACAAGACAGTGCATATTTCAGCCACTTCCATTAAGCTGTCATATACCTTCCCCTCATTTCTCCCATACAGCAAGCTGAGGATTCATAAAATCCTCTTTCCTTTGTGCAACTTTTCTCCTCTCATTTACACTGACACCCTGTTTCCGGCTTCTGATATCACAGCCTAATAATTTTAATATGTTATGCCCAAGGTCAAACCCAGATCTTGACCCCTGGGGTTGTTTTCCATCACAAAGGCTGGAAACTTACTGAGATTTTGTCTCCTACAACCTTCCCACCACCTTCTTTGTAGTAGAGTGGTGAAAATCACCCTCCTAGACAAGTATGGCTCTTCTGAAATTCCACATGAAACTCTGCCCCACCCAATTCCCAAGTGTGAAAAACAAGGGAAATACAATACAAAAAGCTCACTGTATAGTTGTATTTTGTGAATTTTTGAATGTGGAGATTTCAGGAGCTATAGATATTTAACTTCAGTAATATATTTTAATTAAGCATTTTAATATGTTGGAGGTGATTGTTTACAATGTTTACTTTTATATATTCACAATATTAATGAAAACACAATTTGCCACCCATTCTGTTAGGAATTATATATATATACACATGTGTGCCTAATTATAGGTACATGGAGACAGAGGAGTTATATGGTTGTATTGTAAATGGAGAAAAACAGTGAGAATTTTCAGTTCTCTTCAGAGCTCTTAGTTACTTAGTTTCCACCAGACTTCCTCCAAAGAAATCACTTTTGTTATTTTCTTATGTACATATCTTTTCCTATTTACTATATGGACATTCAGAGATTATTCAGACATGTACATATACAAATATATATTCTTATTTTTTCCTTTTTCTTACATAAAAGTTAGCACTTAACACACTGTTCTGAAGTTACCTCTTTTCTTTCACAAATGTTTAGGGAAATTTTTATTTTGCGAGATAGATCGTTTTGGTCATTTTTGGCCCCTTATATTTTATTAATTTGAGAATGACTTATCAATTCCTTCAAGAAGCCAGGTAGGATTTTGTTAGGAATCATGTTGAATCTGTGAACTAATTTCCAAAATATGCCATCTAAACAAAACTGTTTTCTGATCCACAGAAAACAGTTGGTTTTATGTATTTAGATCTTTAATGTCTATCAACAGTGCTTTTGTAATTTTCTGTCTGACATTTGTTTGCTTATTAAGTTCAATATTTTATTATTTTGTTATTAGTGGAGTAATAGTTCTACTTTTGAATTGTTCATTCCTATTACATAGAAATGTTACTGAGTTTTGTACAGTGGTATCTCGGTTCACAAATTTAATTCATTCCACGTTCTGGTTGCAGATCAAATTAGACAAAAACTGAATCAAATTCAATAGTTAGGTTCAATCTTGACCTTAAGGAGAAAATTGATTCATTCTTATCTAATTCAACTTGTGGCCAGAATTGCAGAAAGAATTAAACTAATGAACCAAGGTACCACTGTATATTAATCTTGTATACTACAAACCTATTTATTAATTCTAAGAAAATTTTAATTGCTTTCTTAGAATTTCTATATATGAGATCATATAATTTACAAACGGAGATAATTTTAATTCTCTCATTGCTTTCTAAGTGTCTTTAAATACTTTTTCTTGCCCAATCACCCTGGCTAGAATGCACAATATGACATGAAATTGAAGCCTTAAAAACAGATATTATTAATTTTTTTCTCATTTAGTAAAATGCTTTCAGTCTTTCGCTACTAACTATGTTGTCAGTTATGGGCTCTTAATATATGTTTTTATTAGATCTAGAAAGCTACCTATTATTCTAGCTTGTTGAACTCTTTTTTTTTACGTGAAAGGAGGTTTTATTTTGTCAAATCTTTTATTTGTGTTGGAAGTAAAAGTCTTTGGATTTAGATTTTTGTGAACTGTGTCCTTCTGGTTCTCTCTTTATGTGTTTTAATTTCTCTTACACGTAATTTCTGCTCAGATAATGTTGAAATTATTACATACTAGAACTAACAGATCATGACTATCTCCTAGTATGACTGAAAATGAACCATGCAAGTTTTAATTTCCACATTCTCCTTGTTTTGCTTGATAATCTAAAAGAGAGTGCGAAGGATGTTGATATTCCCAAGTAAAGACATTTCGGTTCCCTCTTCAACAGTGGATAATGAAGTACACAAAATCCTACTTTCCCATTTTTTAAAAGAATAAATTGAGGCACAATCAAGACTAGGAAGTTTCTTACAATGTTTGACGCTGGCAGAATGCCATATGGAGTGGTCACATTTACAATTTGATAGCTAATGAGCCTTGGTAATATTTAACGATTGATTATTCAACAGCTGGGAAAATTCTCCCTGGAGCTATGTGGGCATCATGGACACCGCCATTATTGTTAGTATAACTGGATTTCTCAAATGAGACTAAATTCACTAATTCTTGGGAATAGCAGAGTTGGGAGATGGTTTGCAAAACTTAGCATTTCTTTACCTTCTTTATTTTCAGTCTGTTCATTCCATTTTTCTACTCATCATCTCACTTTCCACTTTTGCTGAGGAATTTGGCTCCTATGGTTCCAAATAATGGAGTTGAAGGCTTTTGCATGCCCTATGAGTAATTTTCTATTCCTTTAATATAAGAAATGGGCTGGATGAGGAGCATAGAATAACGTTTTGGAGGCTATGTTTTGAAACAACATAAATCTAGGTTTGAGTCTTAGCATTAGCACTTATTACCTTTGGGCAAATATTTTTCTTCTGTAACGTGGAGGCCATCATACGTCTACCATAATGTTTGTTAAGTTAAATAAGAAAACTCATTTAGTTGCTTAGCCCAGCAGCTGACACCTTTCCAGTCACTATTTTACTGCTGACATTATAGGAGCAATATACTGCTATTATGAGTATCTCTTCTAATGAGGAGCAACCAGGACCCTATTCTTTCCTTTCAGCAGCTAGTTCAGTCTCTCCTGTTCTTCATCCCGGACTCTTCAAGGGAGATGCCAAGCTCAAGCTGTTGATGCCACTTTAATTATTCAATACTCACTGAATACTGAGATGGTACAGCATTTGTGGGCACACAGAAGGAGTTGGGGACAGCCTCACCCACTCTGAGCTGATCAGGGAGCTGGCTGGATGTGTGGCTGAGAATAGCACATCCAAAAAGACCATCTGGACCAGAGCAATCAGGGCTCCTAGGAAACCTGTGGGGCCTCCAATTAAGCCAAGTTATTTGGCTTTTAATTAACTTAACATTAAAATTCTCCAAGCCCTCCTGTCTAAGATGCTAATTCCTCCTAAAGAGGTATGCGATGTGTAGGAGCCCACATCAATCAGACCAAAGATTTCTTCTGCTTCATCTCACGTACATAAACTGGTTTGGTGCACTAGAAAATGCTTTCCCCTCTAAGCAAAGCAAAACTATAATTTCAGTAAACTCCTCTGCCAAACCCTTGTTTTAAGAGGTCTGAACACACTTGCGGGTTTATGGCTTTGTCACCCCAATAGCAATTCTTTGTGAATAGATGCTAGGTTTTTCTCTCTTGTAATAAAAGTGAAAGGTGTTTTACAAGCTTGTAGAACCACCCAGACCTTGAACTTCGACCTTCCTAAAAGTTGTCCAACGGCCAAGTGTGTCTTGAATTATGTACAATTCACGCAGGGTTGTGACCTGTGATATGCCATTTGACCTCCATAACAAGGGAAGGAAATAAGAAAGACCAGGGTTCTTACTCCCGTCTTATGTTTGCAGGCACAAAGCTCTTAGTATCAACCATGAGTAATTTACATTGACAGAATGGTTATGTTGACACCTACCCTGTTACACTTCATACTACCTATTCTTTTTCTTTTCAAATTTTATTTTTTAGTTATTACATATTTGCAGTGCATAATGATTACATTCCTTGTGGGAAGCTGGTACACGGACATAGCTTATGTAAATTCTATTATCATCCCTTTCGTCTCCTCTTCCTCCTCCTCCCTCCATCTCTCGGTCCTCTTCCTGTTTGCAAAGGATGGATCTCCCTATTTTTTAATTAACTATCATTTATTTTGCTCCTTACAATTGGTGTTTCTCATGTAAGAAAAAACATGTGAAGTTCAAGCTTGTGTACAGGCACTGTTCGTGATACTTTGCTTATTTAAAGTTTCAATTAAGGATCCCTAAACCCACTGTTGTATTTTAAAAGCTGATATATTCTATTATTTTCACTTAATAAACCATCCAGTGATTACCTAGACACTACGAGCTATGAAGAGTTCTGGGAAAGGAAAGAGTGCTGAATAACCTAGAGATTGCTGCTCTTTAGAAACTCAGAATCCAGTTGGAGTGGTTGAAACTGTAAATAAATGTTCTTGTGCGATGTGGTGAGTACCCAGAAAGTATTAAATAAGCAAGGAAGAGGGAAAAATAAAGTCTACTGAGGATGCAAGTCAGAAAAGCTGCAGAAAGAGTTGACCTTCAGCAAGGCTTTGAAAGACGACTTGTAAGAGCTTTAAGGAAGAGATAGGAAAGGAAAGAAGGGGAGGTTATTTTGAGGAGGGGAAATTAGCAACTGAGTTACAAGTTGAGGATACTTAGGGAAAGTGATGATACAGAAGAGCAGGGAATCAAACAGCAGGCAGATGACGCCACACTGAGAAATCTAGTTGCTAGCCCTATATGCTATGTATGTTTTCAGAATTTAACTTTTTAAAAAATACTGACATTTGTACAGAAGCATTGCATAGAAAGATTGGGTTAATAATGTTAAAACCCGTGCTCTGGAAGGAAGCCCTGGGCAGGGAAGTGTAGATAGGACAGGGCCCCGAGGCAGGTGGACACTATCACTGTGGCCTCTCCTTGGGGACTGCATGAAGGAAAAGCACAACCTGGGCAGACACCGAGAAGCTTTGAAAGGAATAAAAGTGAGATATTGCTTTTCATTATTTTACTTCAATGCTGGTGATGGAAGAGAGCAAAAAGGTTCCAATGAGGAAAAGCACCTCAGGGCCATGGGGCAACTGGCCAGGCACAGCAACGAGGAATGTGCTATAAGCACCTGCCAAAAATTCCTGAAATTTGCACCAGAACTACCCTACTTACCCCCCTGTTTAAATTGAGTGTAATTTATTTAGAAAGAAAGAAGAAATATCAATGGACATACAAGGACAAAGATCCAAAATGATCATTTTCAGCATATGCAATGATAATGAAACTATTTATCTTCAAAGTTAAGCTTACTGAACGTTAACCAGAGTACAGTAAATGCCTATATCTCCAGAAGCATCCAAATAAATTAGTGTTATTTCTCTCACCAGTACTTGTCTATTAAAATGTTTTTCAGTTGGATTCATTTAACCTATGTCTGTCATCATGTTAAGTCCCATTGCCTCTTTCTCTTCCCTCTCCTCTCTGCCTAGCCCCCTTCCTCATCTCTCAAATTCTACCTTCTGCTTTCATTCACTCACTCACTCACTCATTCATTCATTCATTCACTTGGTGTCTTAGTCATTTTTCTCATCAATGAGACACAATACCCAAAATCTACAATTTAAAGAAGACAGGTTGGTTTTGGCTCATGTTTTTAGTCTACACTTAGATGGGTCCCAGGAAAGTACTGCAGAGAGCTTTAGCAGAGAGAAAGCTGCTTATGTCATAGTAGCCAGAAATCAGAGAGAAAGGGAAATGGGGAACAGAGATACACACTTCTTCCAGTACTTACTGCAACCATCCCATCACGCCCCACCTCCTAACAGCAAGTCAGCTGCAGTGACCCCATATCTCAATGCTCCTTCAAAAGCCCTAGATGTGAATACGTGAGGGTCATGGGGAACATCTAGATATAAACCATAGCGTTTGGCATCTCATATAAGAGAAATAAGTGATATTTAGCCTTCTAAGTCTAGCATGTTTCACTGAGTCATTTTCTGACAAACAGCAGGACCACATGCTTTCTTATGGCTGAATAATACTCCATTGTGTATATATACCATATTTTCTTCATCCATTTATTCATTGATGCATGTCTAGGCTGCTTCTAAAGCTTACCTGTTACAAATTCAGTCATAGAAAAAGTAAGACTGCCTTCCAGGGGCCTGCATGACTGGCGTGGACCCCAGGAGGAGAAAGAAATGGGCATCTCAGGAGTCCGCCCAGCCAGGCCTGAGCGCCTCCAACTAGGACACAACTAAGACTGCCTTCCGGGTGCCTGTGTGACCAGCACGGACCCCAGGAAGAGAAACATGTGCCACCCCCCTTCTCCCCCCATATGTCTCCCGGCGCGTGGGCTAAGAATCAAGGACAATTCCCCCCCCTTCCCCGTAAAGCAACCTGCTTGTTCGGAGGTCTGGCTACATTGATAGCCACTAAGGTACATAGATCGACTGGATGCTAGTATTGTTTTGTTCATTTTGCAGGCCTGGGGCTGGCAGTCTGGGCATCTCTTTGGAAGATGACAGTACACAATGTAGCAAAAATGGGGGACTCTCTTCTGTCTTGTCTTTAAGGCCCAATATGGTTCTCATTGTTTCGCTTTATTCTGATTAATTTTTTTGCCTTATTTTATATTCTGTTTTTATTGGTTTTATTGTGTGGTTTTTTTGTTTTTTGTTTTTTGTTTTTTGGTTTGATTTTACTATACCTGTTGGAAAGGTCAACTGTTCTGAAAATAACAAGATATACTATAGTAGCTATTATTTTCATAGTATCTTTCTTAGGAGTTCTGTACCAGTTCTACTGCTCTGTTTTGATTGTCTTAATTCTGTTACGTTTTGTTGGATTTTACTATCTTTAAAATAAAAAAATAAATTAAAAAAACATAGGTATTCATGTATCACTACTCTATGTTGTCTTTACTTTCTTTGCCACCCTCTTTTAAAAGGTCCTTTTTCTTTTCTGAGCTATCTTCCCCACCTCCTACTCATGTCTACTTATCCCTCAAAATATTTCTACATTTAACAGAATGAATTTAATTTTTAAGATCCACATCTCACTGTGTATTTTGATCATTTTATTCTTCCCAGAAGTCCATAAATCTTTCTTTTTAGGCAAAGAACCCAGCTCAAATGGAAAGATATTTTCTTGCTTTTAGGCCTTGCTATGTGCTAGCCACATTATTTTTTTTCTTTTAACTTTAAAAAAAAATTTATTAGTACATGTTTACAGTCCATGATGATTACATTCACTGCAGGGAGTCGGAAATGTGCATAGCACATCTTCACTCCTTTTATGTCTCCTTCCCCTTCTCTCCCTCCCCTGCAGTGTGGCTTTTTAAAACCAAAAAAACTAAGCCAACTGAACACACATAATCCTGGCATTCTGGGAGGCTGAGGCAGGAGGATCAAAGGTTTCATTCCAGCCTGGGCAACTCAGTGAGATCTTGTCTAAAAAAAAAAAAAAAAGAAAAGAAAGAAAAAAGAAAAAGGAAAAGAATAAAGAATAAAGAAAAAGAAAGCAAAGCTCTGGGGATGTAGCTCAGTACAAGGCCCTGGGTTCAATCCCCAGTATTGAAAAAATAAAAATAAAAAAATCAGAGAAACAGAAATAGATCCCAGCTGGGCTGAAACAAACTCCGAGCTTCAACCACCCGCTAAGCCGGGCCTCTCAGCCCTGAGGACAAACTTCTGGGGTTTCCATGACCGACCCACTCCCCTTGCCTTAGTGGCCACTCCTTAGTGGACAGCACTGCTATCTTTAGTGAGAACCCACAACCTTCAGAGCCAGACAGGTACGACCGAGGCAGGCGGCCTCCCCCGTGGAGGGGCAGACAGGGACGTGCTCTGCAAACAGGAGCATGGCACCAGCCAGCTCAGGGCTCTGCTGAGAAGGAGCCACAGCCACTGACGTTGGTGCCTGAGGACCCCACATGACACCTCATCCAACTGTCCTTCCTCATGGGACCTGCAAAGGGGCGCTGCCCAAGGTCGCACGGCCAGTTAGGGGCAGCACTTGGTCGCACCTTTGCGGGGGACGCACTTACCAGCAGGGCTCAGGGGCACAGCGGCACAGCCCAGCCAGTGGCTCCCAGGGAGGCTCCTGCACCCCGCCATTGGTTCGGGACCCCGCGCTCGAGTAGCTGCATTATTTATCGAATGATCACAGCAATTTTGCAGCCTTGGTGTCATTATTCTCATTTAATTGTCAATAAACTAAACTCTGCTTCATAATGTGCCCCAAGCCAGGAAGAAGATGCAGAGTGAATCCAGGACGGGCACGGAGATCTGGGTCCACAATGAGCCACCTGATATAGAGAGCGGTAAAGCTTCACAGCTGCCACCCCGCCTCTCTCGCCTGTGGGCATCCGGTGCGTCAGCCTACATTTCCCATGATCCTCCCCTGTCCCGCTGGGAAATGACGACGACCTGTCCACGCCCCCATACGATGACAGCTTCCACTCCCGTTTCTATATAAACCTTGAACATTTCCGCAATAAACAAAGACTTGATCGGATACTCGTATTGTCTTCCTTTCTCTCTCCCAGCCTTGCCCTCCCCCATCTCCATGCCCTCTCCTCGAGACGCCCGTTTCTTTTAGGACCTGCAGGCAGGTTCAACCTGAGGCATTAGACTGATTTGCTATCTTACTGATCATTATTAAGGTCCTCTAGACAACGGCATGCTCCTGCAGATAAGGCAGTTCCTTGAAATCTACTTTCTGCTAGGGCTCAGTGTTATTATTCAGTGAAACAGAAATTCACAGTTTAGGGAGGAAATCAAGTCAAAGCCTAACAGACATGACACTGAAGCAACAGCACAGGAAGATAAGTAAGTGGTCCAGAAGCCACCCCGAGGATGGAGCAGATGGCATTGGCTGGGATGTCAGGGGAGGAATTGAAATATGAGAACTGCAAGGATGGTAACTAGAATGCATCCAGAAGTTAATATGAGTGGTTCATTGCTCTAGCTTCTCATTTCATCCTCACGATCACCCCAGAGGAGGAATCATTAATTCCTTTAACAAGAATAAAGCTGAGCTTCAGAGAGGTTGACTGAGTTGCTAGTGCTCAGGACACCACCATGTCAGAGGGTGTCCGATGAGACCACATCGATTGTTTTATATTTCATAGCAAAATTTTAGCTACAGATTAAAAGACTAAAAGGCAAAAGGAGAACACTGAGATAGCAGAGGCAGGACTGAAGAAAGCACATTTAATACTCCCAGGCTTGGGGAATAAATGGAACTCGGGGCTTGAAGGATGAAACCCTCCTGGGGCCAAAGCCCTGCCTCTGAGGGCAGGCACTGAGAGACCCAAGCTGATCCCAGATCTAGAACTCTGGGGACAGCGAGCGGTGAGCCAGTGCTCTTCCAAGGAGCCAGTTCTGTGAGTGCTGGGTAAGGAAACACCGTGGCTAAGAGAATGAGCTGTACTTTCACGGGGAAGAAGCTTTGTTGAGCTGACACCGATCCGGCAATCACCATGCAGGGAACAATGTCTTCTTCTTCATCAAGGCTTCTGATCTCCCTCAAGGGTCTCCAAACAAGAACCAGCGAGCCCAAGAGACAGGCAGTTAACACAGTCCCTGCCTCAGCAGTGCAGGCCAGGTACAAGAGCTGAGAACTGGGCAGCATCTGTGTAAGAACTGCCACAGCCTGGCAATCTCCGTGCCTTACTGTCTTCTCGCTCTCTGCTCTCCTAGGTAACTATTTGGCTTGTACTCTTCCTATTTCAAATTCCCAAAGCCTCCCCCTTCACTGTTACACACAGATGATGGCCATGCCTCCTCCTTCACTCAGAAGAACGAAGCAATCAGAGGGGAATGCAGCATTGTCCCTGCCCTGTCCACCGTCTAGCAGCAGAATGCTGTTATGGATGGTAGCTGCACTGTTTCGTGTATAAATGCCAGCTCAACAGCCCAGCCACTGCGTGCAGGAAAGCCCATGCTCGCTTGCTAATTCATGTGCACCAGCCTCTGCAGCCACGC
The DNA here is from genome assembly GCA_004363535.1 of Dasyprocta punctata. NCBI lineage: Eukaryota > Metazoa > Chordata > Mammalia > Rodentia > Dasyproctidae > Dasyprocta > Dasyprocta punctata. The sequence goes on from RJWM01005557.1 coordinate 33,982, forward strand.
CCTCCTCCCTTTCTGAGGCAATGCCAGTGAGTGCCCACCAGTCCACTGGGCGTCTCCCTGTGTTTCTCCAGCCCTCCCGCAGGGAGGTGGGGGCTGTGCACTTGGCGGGCTCTGAGCACAAGTGAGAAATGCCAGGTCAGAAGGCACTGCAAGTTACAAGGGTAAGATGCAGTTCAGAGCTAGGATTTCTCTCATGTTCGCTCTTCCACTGTTTCCTGGTGGCGCAGTTTACAGGATGGCACAGACTTCCTTCTCGTGGACGCCTGAGTGGGCATGGAGCCAAGAAGGCTACTCTTTTTGCAACTGTAGCCCCAGCTTCTAAGCACCTATAAACAACTGCCTCCTTAACAACTTCACTGTTTGACAACTCAGTGTGTCTCCCACTAGATTTGTAATCGTTTCCCACTACCTACATACACTTCCTCATAGCCTTTCCCAGATCTACTTTTGAAATCTATCCCAGCACTAACATCCCAAGCGTAGTACAGGGACACACATGGCATTGCTCAGTATTTATTATTAGGCAATGCAGATGCTGACATCTCAGTACCTGGAGAAGGAAAGTAAAGCAAAATACTTTGGTGAGTTCTGGAGTAAGCAGGAAACATACATCAGGAAATGTGACTGATTCCAACAATTGATCGCACCCCAGAAATACCGTTATGAACCATATTTTTCAAGGGACAAGCACTGTGTGTTTATTTCTCACAGTTGATGTCATGAATATGAGACTTTAAGTGACACCTCGGATACAGCAATTCAGTAATTTTAAATCCCTGATATGAATACAAGTTTTCTGGTCTAATATCAACTTATGTGAAGCAATAGTGCACTCTTTGACCCTTTGCTTGATATGTAGTTGATCAATACATACATAAGTGAATTGAATGAATGGAAAATCTCAGTGTAAAAGGACTAGAGGTTTTCTTCAAAATCTATCATCTGTCTATGACTACTGTTGGTGCAAATGTTTGTACTCAGCCGAAAGATCTCTATAGCAGAGATAAGTGGCAAATTATAGAGCATTTATAATTCAAAAAGATAAAAGAAAGAAAAAAAGAAAGAGAAATAATAGGAGGGAAAATAATTGTACCCCCTGTGAGCAATGTTTGATCATAGGACTTCTCACAGAATTGTTTCCTCAGTCACTGTGAAAGATTATTTGTGAACATGAAAAATCTGCTTTGTGGCTTTGTGTGCATAAGTACTCGAGAATGGATTGAAAAGAAACCAGCTTTGTGTTTATGAATCACTGAGCCAGGGGAATCTGAACTATCTTTTCCCCAACCAAACTGAGACAAGGTGCTGAACACTATGAAAAGGTAGAAACCAATAAAAAGAGTCTTCATCTTTCAGGGCTATTGATTATTCATAGAAAGTATTTCTCTAAAGGCACACCAGCTTGAGGGAGTCAAGGTTTTCTGATGATGGACTTTTGCCTACCAAGGCAATTATGGGGAGGAGAAGACCATAGTAAGAGATTCTTGTTTGTTAATCTCATGAGTTTTACAAATAAAACTCCCTCTTTATCTCCGAAAACATGGGAGAGGAGATGAAAAAGCACTAAGGCATGAGTTTATTAAATTGCTACTGATTCCCCCTTGAAAATGCACTTTAACTTCAAAAAAGACCCCAAATTCCTGTTTGGTCCTAATTCCATTGTCCAAGTTAACTCACCATGGTTTACAGTCTCTTTGGGACAGTGTGACCCTTTTCTTCCTTCTCAATACCCCCACTCACCGGCTCTACACTTGTAGGAAAATAGCACTTGCTTGTCCCCGCTGGACTGTGTATAGCCACCATATAGCTTTAAGGGCTGTAAATAGGATAATTATGTTTTTAGCAAATGGGTTCCCCTCTGAAGAAAGGAAATATCAGGCAATTATATTGATATATTGTCTCCAGGCAATTATATTGATACATTGAGTGATACCCCCTGAGAAGGGTGCAATTCAGTCTGACATCTCTCATCACTTCCTGGCCTTTATGGTTGAAGAAGCACAAGCCAGCTTTTTACAGCTTTCAAGTGCTACTGACTCAGACCACGATCCTCTGCCCCCTCTGTCCTCACATCCATGACCAGATGATTCCAGAAACACCCACGTTCTCTCCTCCAGTGAAAAGGTCAGGGTGGGTGCGTGCATCCTCACTGCAGTCCTCCCAGGTGCCATGCAAAATATTTTCTGGCATACTTTTGATGATCAAAAGATGGCACCTTAACCTGCACTCTCTTTTCCATGATTTTATTCTAAACAACACACATTAACATTTTAAAATAGAATTTAAACAGGTGCCCACTAGCCAAATGACAAACGTTAAGTGTGAAATTTGAAAGTTAGGAAGCTGAACCACATATGGTCACCTTTTTTTTTCTTCTTCTTCTTCTTCTTTTTTTAACATCCGCCTGCAATGGACTGTTAAGTGGCCTCATCACTGTCAAGCCAAGCGAGACTTGTAAAACTTGGAAAATGGGTATTCAATGACAACATTTGCTTGGTGCCTTTAATGATTTCTGTAATTAGTCATTTAAACAGATTGCCCTGTGATCCAAAGCAGGGAATGCAGCGAGATGAGCTCAGAGGACCATTTCCTGAAGGCGCTTTACAGCTCACTGTGGAAAATGAAGCTTGTCTCTGTGTGGGGTTTTCTGGATCATACTTCATTGGGTCGGGGTGGAGCAGAAAAGCAGCATTCTCCAGGAATCTATAAAGTGGATATGCCTGGCAGCACGACTTTTTCTTTTTGACACCAGCGTGATAAAGGTCTTTGGTGGCTGACAAAATTTTACAGATATTAAGTGGCTCAAATTTGCCACTGGCAATTTAGAAACCAGACGAAGGAAATGTACCTGGCTAGCATGCACTGAGGTAGAGTTACACCCAGGAGATGCCTGACTGTCTTCATTGAACCAGACAGTTGTAGTTTTTGTTAATAAATGTACTTTGAGCAATTAATTTAACTTCTACTTCGAAGACCAAAGTAGAAGTTCTCAGAGACTGTCAGAAGCAGACTGAACCATTTTAATCAACCCGCGAATCCCCTACTCTGTAATGCTTTCTGAGAAATCGCCTTTATCTCAGCAAGTCTCAATTGCTCTGTCTGAGAAAAAGGCTGTTCAATTCTCACCCATATTTTTGCCTCTCTTTTGTGAGAGTTATGTCAATAACTCAAAAGCTCTTTAAAGTTGTGAGGATTCAAAAGTTTGTGCTCACACACATGAATTCAATTTGCATGTAATGATAAATGATAGTTGCATATCTTGCATGCTAACTACACACTACATGCACAGGTCCAACCCCATTAAGCAGCCTAATTTATTAAATACTCATCTACCTTAGCAGGGAGACTTTACTGCTTAGAAAGTGGGGAACCAGAGCACTTAAGTGAGAAGCTCAAGTCAAGGAGCTAATAGAGGAAGAGCTAAGTTTCAAACCCAGGCAATCTACCTTGAGATCTGATGCTCAGTGTGTAAGCATTCTCTCCTTTGTGTCCTTTAGAATACCCATTTTCCATCTGGAACCAAACATATGGAAGACATCAATTTGTTTTATGGGCCTTGAATTCACCATAGCACTCTCAATAAATCTTTACTGGGCGCCGGTTGAGGGAGAAGCATACTAACAATGGAGGCGGCAGTGAAGTTGACCTGATTTCGGCACTTAGAAGAATGAAGCATGTTGCTTGGAAAGACATGAAAAAAGCATTAGTGTGTTGATAGCTTGGAGAATATAATGTCTTAAAGAATTCCACTGTGCTATTCCAATGAATTCAATGGCCTGGGGTGACCAGGCCAAGGCAGAAGTAGCGGGGGAAATAGAACTTTAAACCTAGTGGGTGGTGTATAAAGCCCTTTGGTGGCATCAGCTTTTGCATCTTAAAATTCTAAAAATCTTCACTGTTATCTGTCTTGGACTTTCCCATCCAGACTTTCCAACCCAGCCAACTAAAGAAGTAGAATTTCAGAGAAGTAACAGGAGTGGCTAGAAGTCCCGGGACAATTCCTTTGCTTGGCTAAACAGTCTCCCTCTCTCGTGATCACCTGATATTCAGCACATTTCTGACAAAGCAAACCTAACTGCTATTTGTAAAAGTAAAGAAAAGTAACCAGTTGTACTAGAATGTGTGTATTTGTCAAGTCATCTGGTTCTTCAGGCCCCTGTCCTGCATAAAATACGGACAGCCAGAACCGCTCAGTGGGGCCTTGAGACAGAAGAAATGATTCGGCGTGGACTGTCCTATCCATTCTGAGAGCCACGTGGCAGGAGACATTAGGAATCTCAGCAGCTCTAATCCTGGTTGCCTAAGTGTGCTCACTGGGGTGCGGGACAAGTCTGTCTGTCACCACTGAGTGAGGAAAGCCATCAGCAGAATGCTAAGCAGCATTTCAGCAGCACTGATTGATTTGCAGAGATGGCACAGATGTGACCTCCTCCGTCAAAGTCAATGTTTTCTTGGCCCTCTAAATTTCTGAAAAATACAAATGTAAGTGAAAAAATAATGGCAATGGCTCTCTAGTATGAGAGCCATTTTTCCAGCAATTATTAATGCCTGCCAAGCTTCCAGCACCCTGCTAGAAGCTGACAATGACATAAAAATCATCTAAGACATGAATCCTCTTCTCTACAATATTAATTATCATAAACTTGCAAAAGTCATATATCTTCAAAATCACAGAACTGACAATTTCCTTTGCCACTTATGCTTTTCTTTTCAAATTAAAAAAAATAACAGATGAATACCAGTTATGGTGACATGTACATCTGTAATTCCAGTGAGAGGATGGCAAATTTGAGGCCACCCTGGGCAATTTAGCAAGACCCTTACTGAAAATAAATTTTTAAAGAAAGGGCTGGAGGTATAGCTCAGTCCAGCAATGTGACTAGCAGTGTATGAGGCTCTGGATTCGATCCTCACCAACACACACATGCACACACACACACTCACATGCACACACACACACATTCCACGCTCACGAACAGGTTAAGGTAAGTGTGGTTGTGAACAGTCTTCTCTTTGTCTAGAATGCCCTGTTCTTCTTTTCTATTGGAGAACCTTCCTATTTAATCCAAAGTCCAGCTTGGCTTTCATCTCAGTGACATGAGCCTTGACAGCTTCTCCCATTCATTAATCCTTATCACTTCTCCTTCATCTCCCATCGCAATTCAAGATGCTATTGTCATTGTCTGGGTATGTGTCCAGCTCTGCTCCCCAGGGACTGCCTCCACTTGAGGTTCTTTGAGATCTTGGCTCTTCTTTAGAGTCATCTCTGGGTAACATAGATCAATCCAGAAGTCCAGGTTCCAAGACCCCTGACTCAGAATTTCTCAGTCGTTGGTCTGAACATTTTTATTTTAATTTATTCTCCACAGGTGGATGAGTTACTACCAGGGCTTAGACACATCCATTGTGCCTGAATCCTCTTCACAGCTCCAACGTCAAACAGGAGCCCCAGTCCAAAGCAGATGCTCAGATCAGGCTGGTGGGCTGCATTAACTAGTTGCATCTGATTTATTGTTCCTCTTGGGTTAGTTTTAGTGACATCAACTTGGAGGGTTAACTCACACGTCTTTGTATCCTCTTCTTGATAATCTCTGAACTTCTGCAGCCTTGTTCTTTGGTGAGCTCCAGGGTTTAAACTTGGTATGCAGGAACATTTTCATTTAAACATGGCTCTATGAAACGTTAGTAAAAGGTCAATAAGTTGTTAATAAATAAGTAAGAATTTAAAGATAGAAGGGATGTTTTCCAAAAATATGACAAAGAAATGAAGATTAATTTTAAAGGGATCACATGCATATGTCTGCATATGGCCAAATTCAGTTTAGGGTTAAAAATCTCAAGAAATTATCTATTCTGAGGTCTGTGACCAAATTTCTAACCGCTTGATGCATATTTGCACCCTCAAAATTAAAATTAACATATGCAAAATGGAACTTTTTTTTTTCTTTTGTCTTTTGAGACAGGGTCTCACTATGCAGTTCAGGCTGGGCTTGAGCTCATTTTGTAGGCCAGGCTGGTCTGGTACTCACAATTATCCTCCTGCCTAAGCCTTCCGAGTGGGGGATTACAGGCTCAAAATGGAACTTCTTATGTCCACCTCTAAATAGCTCTTTCTCCTGGTTAGAAGTGAGAACTGAGATTTAGAGAACAATAAGATGGTACTACACATTCAAAGACTCACAATGACAGAATCCTGGCTTGCCATTTGCTCTTCTTCCCCATGGGGGATGCGGGAGAAGTAGCCCAAACAATAATAACCTAATACAAATCAAAATACTACTCAATTAATATCTGAGTCAGGAACCAATAACCCAGTGAAATGTCTCATGGTTTCAAACAGCACCACTTGGGCTAAGAGTGAAGTGAGCCATCAGTTTTTTTTTTTTTCTATTATTTAAATGGAAATCTTTAGGACAGCCCACTCAATCTTCCCTGGCAAAAAGGAAATGACAGAGAAGGATGGTTGGGCAGCTCTGCAGTGAGACCCTTGGTCTAATTTACCTCCTGGTCTCTGGGCTCAGAGGAGTTGGCAAGAAGAGAACCATGCCAGAGCCTGACTTCCAGAGACACGGTCTACCTGGTTCACTTGTCAGTGGGCCAAGAAAGAAAAACATGGCAGCAGGCATCCCTGGCTTCCAAAGACACTAACTATGTAGAGCAGTAAAACTTAACCTGGTGAAATGTCCTAGTCTCAGACACATCTTATGAAAACTGACTTCAGCCTAATGGGAGTGGGCAGAAGTGAACCCAGCAGGAAAGGAGTGGCCACAAGTTATCACTCATTACCCTCTGGCTTCTCAAGAAAAGGCAGATACTCAAGCTCCAAATCCACACAAGACAAGTCAACTTCATTCTCCTGGAATAGCCTGTAGGTTATAACCCTCTGCATGTGTGTGCACACATGTGTGTGTGTGTGGGGGTGTGATTGGTTGTTAAACCTAGGGGTGAGGTGTGTAACTGGCCCAGGGAGGCTGTTAAACAGCCTGCAATGCACAGGACCTCTGTCCATGACAATTAAGAAAAGCACTGGGCTTGAGAAGCCCTGCACTGGAGGGGACATCTGGTGAGGACTCTATTTACACAAAGAACCTGTTCTTTATGTTTATTATCCCATGTAACTCTGATAGAAATCTCATGTGAAAACAGAATCCCTATTTTCAGAGGAGGATTGGAAAGCCAGAGACATTGTGAATGATTTCAAGGTTAGGGTCTGGATGGAAGCAGACAGTGATGGAAACTACATGTTCGGATTCTCCCACACGTTCACCCCCACCACCACATTCCTATTCATCTGGGCCAGTTCTCTCTTTCCTAGCACCACTGCCAATGCGTAACCCCACTGTCTGGTTGAAACTTTGGGCTGGTCAGCCCAGAACCATTTCAGTTAGTTCAGGTTTGCCCTTTCCTTAGCCAGACTCACATAACGAGTGCTGTCTGAGATCAGCACTACCTGTCTATGACAGACAGCATACATCAAGGAAGTACTTTCAGTCCTTTGTTTTTAAATTCATCGTTTTATTCATCTCATTCTTTTGAAGAAGGTAGACTTGCCTCTTGCTTGGACTTCTGGAATAAAGATTGTCAACACAGATTCCTTGGTCAAAAACCAGTGTTCACAGAGAGAGTATGCGTAGGGTAGGATGGAACAGATCTGGCTCTCAGCTGGTCTTGCTTCTCTCTCCTGGTTTAAGTCCTTCATGTATTTTAACTCAACCCTTATTTTGTGCACCGTTGGGCACAGCGGCCAGCCTCAGGTGCTCAAATGTGTCAAGTTCTCCCAGTTATTCACTCATTTTCTTGCTTGTTCTAGAACATGGCCCTTCCCACAGTGCACTTGGCTAGAACCTACTTTTTCTTTGTATTTTGATACAGATGCTGTTTCTTCAAAGAGAGTTCACCAATCACTCTTTATTCAAATCACTTGGTGCACATAGTATATTCTTGAGTGTGTTATCCATGTTCTGCCAAAAAGAAAAAGAGCTCCAAGAGGGCAAATGCCACATTGGCTGGGTCCATTCCTGTCTTTTGAATGACTTGGTCTCAGTCACAGTTCTCATTGTTGACACTCAATACCCAACACCCACAGCTTAAAAGAGAAAAGGTTGATTTTGATTTGTGGTCTATAGAGGTTTCAGTCTATAGTCAGCTGGGTCCAAAGCAGGTCAGCATGGCTGAGGGGTCTGGCAGAGGAGAGCTGTTTGACTCATGGCAGCCAGGAAGCAGAGGCAGGGTGAAGAGAGGAGAAAGGGAAGGAGACAGGTCCTTCGAGACCACGCCCCCAGTGACCCACCTCCTCCCTCCAGGCTCCACCTCCCACAATCCCATTTCTCTATAAATGCATCAGTGGGCTAATCCACTGATGAAGACAGGGTCTCTGTGAGCTAATCACCCCACAAAAGTCCCACTTTTGGATGCAGGAGGCTTTGGAGGACATTGGGGGCAGGGGGCAGGGAGTGTTCCAGAAATCAAACTCAGGACCTTACACTTGCCAGGCAGACGCTGCACCGCTGAGCTAAATCCCCAGCTCCTGGAGGACATTTTAGATCTAAACCATAACAGGCCCTACAAAGACTCATGTTGAAATTTAATACCCTCATTAGGTATTTAGAGGGTAGAAATGTAATCTGATTATGGCGTTTGGATAGGGACCTTTGAGAAAAGGTTAAATGAGACCTCAAAGCTGGGGCCCGGGTCCAATGGGGCTGTGGTTTTATAAGAAAAGAATCCAGGGAGTTCAGTCACTTTAGAACTGTGATTTTCTGCACTTCTGAGTCTCTGTAGAAAGCTCCCACCAGCAAGAAACACCTCATCAGATGCACCCTCTTGAGTTTGAACTACCCAGCCTTCAGACCCATGAGCCAAATAAACCTCTCTCCTTTTTATATTAACCTGTCTGTGGAATTCAGTTATAGTGACAGGAAACTAAGATATTCGTCAACTGAGAGGACCACAGCCACCATCAAAAGATTTTTAAATGAATGATTAAAGATCATTGGTTAAATTACTTAACCTCCTTGAGATTTATATCCTATCTGTACAATAAAGGCATTAACTCAAATTTCACAAAGTTGTTGTTAGAATGAAATGAAGTGACATATCTTAAAGGCCTGGTACAATAACTGAACATGAGTTAGTGCTCCATAAACATTATTAAAAACTGAGCATTTTAAATTTTAATTTTGACTAAATTACTTTCCAGGTAGCCTGGGATAAGCACGATGCCTCTTTGAAACTATATTTCCTGAATTATTAAGTTCTACTCTAGGAATATATTCAAAAAGCAGCAATTTCATAATCTCTCTTTTGCCCAGGACTTTACATAGAAAAGTAAAATATGATTCAATACTTTCAAAGATGTAAGAATATACTGTACAAGCAAGATCAAGAGAAAGAATTCCTCCCCGATTTACTGAACAATGATATTGATAGGAACCAGAAGGTGCTGCTCAAGAGTGGTACAAACGTCAATTCCTAACAACTCCAGATTCCCTTTTATCACAGTTGTGGCTTCTCCCATACTAGTTTTCCCCATTTGGGGGAAATTTTGTGAGTATTTGTTCCTGTTACTGATTCCTGATATGACATTCCTTACCCATTCATTTCCAGCAGGCAGTTCTGGAGGGAGGGAAAACCTTTACAGCTTACAAACAGCTGTTATTTCAGCTCCAGTTAGGACTAATCTATACATATGCTTCTATAATACAACACAGCTACTGATGAGTGCATAATCCAGTTGATTGATGAACCCAAATGTATCTTCATTCATGTTGGAGAGAGCTAAATAAAGAAGCATAAAATGTGCATTGCACTGTATCATGACTGGCTCACATTTCTTCCTCTGGTTGTTTGTTTCTGATGTTCCAGTCACTGCGTAGCCTCATGCTGTGGTCCATCAAATGCAGGGAGCTGACAGTGTCACCGCACTAGTCTGGGGGTCTTCACAGAAAAGGCAGTTGGGGTCTTGGTTGGCTGGAGACTCCATCTGAATGGTGAGAGAGTGACTGTTGCTGAGGGCTCTGGCCACCACTCTCCGAAAAATCCGGCTGTCTCAGCAGGCTGCTGTTGGTAAAGAACCACAGTGGGATTAGTGTGGTGCAGAGAAGCCTTCCATTTTGAGCACTCTGTCTAGGGTCTGGTGGAAAGGGCACAGGAAGAGCTCTCGGGGGCCACGTTGTGTTGACAGTCAGTGTGGTCACACAGACAAAGCAGGGGGATCAGCACTGTAGGACCTCTGTCTGGCACTCCTAGGAGCTGAGCATGGAAGGAGGAAGAAGCCGGAGAAGGACCCAAGACAGGATGAATATTTCCCATACAGCCCAGCTTGCCAGCCCTCAGGGATCTCTGGGTTGCAGCCCTTGGATTTAATTAGAATTTATATCAAGGCAAGTGACAGGGACCAGCAAGCATTTAGAGCTCCCCACAGACCTTTCTTACAGCAGCAACCCTCTCTGCCATCTTTTTTCCTGTCTCAGACGGTATCCAGAGGCCATAAAGTCCCCTCCACAGTAACCTGATTGTTTCCTATATTCTTGCATTCCTGATGAAATATTGGTGCACAGAATCTTGCCAGTTTCCTGAAGCTGGACCTGAGCCCCTCAGAGAAGAGGATGTCTAAGAAAGCTCAGCTCTCAAGTGACTGCCACTGGGGCTCCTGTCCCCTGCCCCTAAGTAACTTTTTGAGTTACTTTTAAGCAGCCTAATGTATCATCCTTGGCTTTAGTTCTCTCTAGGGGCAGTGAAAGACCTCCCACTTCCTATTTCTCCCAGCCCTAGGACATGTCAGAAACAAAATCACCTCCTACTTGGAAATCGTAGTTGTAGTGTAAACCCAATATCCTAAGAATTGTTGCACATGATCGCAGAATTCCTAACCATCCAGCAGGGAGCCTATCACAGTTCCTACTAGCACATCTGTTAGCTTGCTACAGCTTCATGGGTGGGGCCTGTGTCTCCGTCCTCCTTCTGTCTTCAGTGTTAGGGAAAGCATGCTACACACAGGAAATAATCAAACTTGCTTGTTTAATTCGTTTCTACTATTTCGACTGATAGGGCATCACACCCAATGCACGCAGAGTCTAAGGCCTTGAAGTTGGGGGAGCTTTTTCCCTCTGTGCTGCCTCTCCTCTTCCCTCTGCAGCCAGCCCCAAAGATATCATCCATATCCCTGTTGCTATGACAACACCGATAAGCAGGTTGGTTTTCCAAGGCCGCTGGGGGTACAAAACACTTTACAGTTGTTTCGATGGGCAATAGACACTAAGGACGGCACTACGAAGAGGAGAGAAATTACTGACTTTACAAGATGAGGACCAAATCTTGTCCAGGGTATTTACAAAGCTCACTGACCTGTAGCGACATGCCCTGAGAGCATCTCTTGGCTCATTGTTAGAGTCCAGGCTACGCCAGCCACTGATAAGATGAGCTCCTTCACACCACTGTAATTCAGGCCCTTGGGTACACCTGACGAAGGAAGGAGTGGGGGGCTGCAGCTACTCGGCTAGAACCAGCTCGTGGGGATGGATAAATGGGCAGCAGAGTTGCAGCTAAGAACTATTTCATTCTCCCCTTTTCTGGCTTCTTGATGCAAGCACTGATCAATCAGATTTTGTCAAAGGATTTGCTGTCAGACTAAAGTTCTCAGACAGAATACTGTCAGAACTAACTATGCAGTAGCCAGCAGCAGCAATCGGTCTTAGCTTTTAGGGTATATTCATAAACTAATTGTGCTTTTCCTAATTCTCTTCACATACTCTCTGAAAGCAAAATGAAACAGCAGGGATTCGGTACTAATAAATCCTAGGTTAGCATTCTATATTCGACTACGGCGATTCTGAATGTGCCCAAATTGTGAAACTTCTCTGATATTCAGCATATTTGTAGTAAAATTTATGTAGATCACATAATTGTTTTGAGGAGCAATTCAGAAAATATCTGTTCTTTTAAATTATGATGGTATACAAACGTTGGTTATCCAACAGGTCATTTAATGAGCTATGCTAATAGATGATCCTGACACTGTAAGCCATTTGATTATTTGGTTTGTGAGTTTTCCACTGTTTTAGCTATGTTAGTCAGTATTCAGTGTCTGGGTCACAAAATTGAATGATTTGATTCCACCCTTATTTCTAAAGGAATACTGTGTGTTGCACAAGAACGAAGACTGATAGCTAAGCTGTTCTTTGGTGCTGAGAGAACTGGGTGTCTCTATCCTGAAGAAGAGAAGGCTAAAGCATGTGTGATCATGTTATAGGGCTGGTCATATAGAAGATGAGAGAAAGTGAAAGTGTAAGGACATTGGCTATGGCTATGGCTAGGTCCAGAAGGTGAGGCTGGAACAGTAAAACCAAAACCAGTGCTAGAGCTCACACTGCACTAACACTGACGAATCCCTGAGCAACTCTGCCTTGCATCTTCTCAAGCCTGGCTATGTGTGCAACATACCAAAGCTGTCCAAACCCATGACAATTAAATCCAGATCTCTGGCTACCATAATCCTTTACTTTATGAGTAACAAAGGGTTCAGGGTACTAGGAGCACATTAAAGGAATCTGATTGTTGCAGATTAATCATGGAATGTGTATAAAGTCATGAATGGAATTATTATATTTTAACAACAAGGATAACAAATTTCTATTGATCTACTATGTGTAAAGTTTGTACTAAATATTTAATTTATAGCAATTATTAAATAGCCCTAAGAACTATACGGAATAGTCAATACGCTACTATGTGTCACTGTTAGATTATAAAAGAATCATAATTTGGACACAGCCAATGACAACAAGGATGTTAGGAGACAAGTCTTCAAACATATTTTTAGTGAGAAAGAAACTAGCACGTTATCTTTGGTAGAAATGGCAATATCTATCTAATTTTACAGTGCACATAATTTTTGAAATGCAATACAGTAGCTAGGAACTACACCACAGACATTTGGGTGTTAAAAAACTTATGTACAACTATATATATATATGTATATATATATATATGTGTATGCAATATACATACACAACGACAGCATTTGCTATGTCCATCTTAAGCAAGTACATCCATATACACTCCAGTAATTGCAACTATGAAAAAGAGTATGGTTTATTTAAATATTTGGTCATATGAAAGACATCCAAATTAAAAATGAGAAGACACAGAACTAGGTATCAGTGTGTAATTCCACTTTAATAAAAAAAGACAGACATATATTACATGTATATAAATGCACAAATATTTTTGGAAAAATTATGTCAGCTTGTTAATAGGCATGACCCCTAAGAATGGGACTGAGGCTCAGTGGCACAAGCACCTGCCTGCAAATACAAGGTCCTGAGTTTGATTCCTGGTATAAAAAAAAGGGACTGAGACTTCAGAAGAGGTAATATGGGGAGACTTTTATATTATTTCATACTTTGCAGTGTTATTTATAAAACATAATACAAGAATTATTCCACACTAACCTATTTAAAAATTATCTTCCAGAAAAGAGTTACATGCTAGCTTCGATAATTAGCTAAGATAGCCCAGTCTCTGCACTTTTTCTTAAATAAATTAAGAAGCATAATTGCTAGAGAAGAGTTACAGTAAAGTAGGATATAGTCATCTCAAATTGTATACCAATTTTCTCTTATCTCTCTTTAAATTGGTAATTTCCTTAAGAGCACCAACAACCGCACCTTAGCGCTTAGCTTTCAGGAAAGAAAACGGATATGTTGGTGACTTGACAGAATCAGACTTATGTTCACAGCTGGGAATCTCGCTTGTTACTCATGTGAGAAATGGATAATGGACCATAATCCATTTCACTGCCATCAGCACAGTCATCTACCAAAGTCCTCCAAGAACAGAATCCTGAAATGTGTACTCAGTAGTGTCACCAAAGGAGACTGTACTTATGGTCAAATGTTCTTGGAAGAAAGAATAATTCACATAATGTTTGGATGCTTTCTATCATCTGGAGGCATGATGGTTTAAACTTCTGGTTTCAATTGATATTCCCAGAACCACCATGTAGGAATCCCTTAAGTGATATGAAAAGATTAGTCCAGTTGTTCTCAAAGTGTGGTCCCTGGACCAGCAGCATCGGCATCTTGTTTGAAATGCAAATTCGGTCAACCCTCCATCTCTACAATGACCTGCTACTGTGTTTTAGCAAACCTTCAAGTGATTTTGATGTCTCCAAAGTTTGAAAACTGTGAGCTTAAACTAGCAAGGATTTTAGGCAAGACCTTCATAATATCTGTTTTCCTGATACACATAGAATAGAAAATGTAAAGTCATTTGTGTTAATTGCAAATGGGCAATAGAATGATAAAAGGTCACCTTGCAAATATAGCCAGCCAAGTACCTATGTCTCTATAGTTTATTTAATACAGGTTGAGCATTTCTATCCAAAAATAAAAAATTTAAATTTTTTCAACACCCAAAACTCTTTCAAGAGCCAACATGATCCAGAACAAAATCCAAAATCTGAAATGTTCCAAAATTGGGGATTTCTTGATGTGCAGATGAATGTGTAGTTTAAAGTCCATTCTACAACCTACTTTTATATTTACTGTGTTCTAGTCAACTAAAAGAGCTAGATGAGAAGGGACATTTACTGAGTTCCAATCATGTTCTAGACATCATGCTGTATGTCTAATCTAATCCTCTCAACCACACTGCAAGGTGGATACAGTATTCCGAGATTTCAGTTGAGAAAGCTGAAGTTCAGAGGAGTTAAGGGGCTAAGGGCCCACAGCTAGAAACTTGCATGACTAGAATTTGAAGTGAGTGTTGTCTGAAACAAGGGTCTTGCTTTTGCAGTCACACAGTATGTGTCTTGGAGCTAATTTTGCCATAAAGATGTGTCCCAGAAAAAGCAGAGAAACCAGTAGTTCTTCAACTACTCTATACCAAATAAAAAGAAAATCACCAAAATGCAGAATGGGGAGAAAGAAAGCAACCTAAGTTTTGGGTATAAGAGAATTCCTTGACAATAAGAGTTATTTCTGTCATCTATTTGTGATTAATTGGAAGACCCAGGAAGCCAGACTAGCCAGAAGAGTTGTCAGGGCTGGACTCCGGTTACAGGGAACAAGGTTAATAAGCATGGGATCCTACTCTGGGTTAAGAATGAGTCAGAAAACCCTTCTTCACTGAACCCCTGTGACCTTCAGGCCCTATCCCCTGGCCATGTTAAAATTCCCACACTGCTCTTTAGTAGTGCTTAAAGTTCTATTTCTATGTAATTATCTAAATAATCTTTCTCCCATGAGGACAGAGAGAGTCTCTATTTGCTCCTCTCAATAACTCTAACTTTAAGCATACCAGCTAGCAGTCAGAGCTCAGTAAACTCTTGCTGGGGAAACAGATAAAAGGTAACCTTCATGTTCTTGTACTATCAGACACAATTAGGCTCAGCTGTTCAGTTATAATGCTGCTTGGGAGGTAAGTTTTCATTGTCTTTCTTAGGATTTTTCCAGGGATATTTAGGAGTACTTTCACATTTTTGCAGTCTCCCAGCTATGTTACATTTATTGTTTGTACTTACTGGTTTTTTGCAATGGGATATAATTTAACAGTTGCTAGTGGTACAAAACAGAAATCACATCTATTTATTTGCTACCACATGTTATGGTTTGTGCCTGGATATCGCCCCCAAAGCCTCATACGATCATGGATGTGGGGGTCAGGCCTTTCGTAGGCAGTTGAATCTAATGTTTGTGATTGGTTCATTGTCTAGCGCTGGGACTGGTGGTGTGAGTGGAGTGGATAGCCTGCATGCAACATAAGAAAGGGGAAGAGGCATGTTTCTCTCTTTCTTCCCCTTTTGCTCTTGTTGTTTTGCTGTCTTCTGCCACCTAGAAGTGTTGCCCCTCTGCCATGCCTCCCTGTCTTGAAGCCAGCTGATTATGGACTGAAACCTCCGTGAACTGTGAGCTGAATAAACCTTTCCTTCCTTAATTTGGGGCATTTTGTCTCAGCAACCAGAAAAAAGTAACCAAGACACTATATAAGTAGAAATCAAATATCTGTCATCACAAAAATTCCTTATCAGTTTAAAACTTCCCTATAATACAAATTTACAGTGAGCATGCTTTTAAGCCACCCCCTTTTGTGATTATAGAAAAGAAAATTTATCCTAGGAATAATAATGAAATCCCTCCTACCTTCCATGAGTGAGATGGTAAAGTCCTTTAAGGTTGTAATAATGCTCCCCAAAGCGAGGGTGGAAAAGACAAATGTGCAGATTGAGTAGGCAATTTTATTAGTCTGGCTGGAAAATATAGCAAGTTTGGTTAATTGAAAATTCATACTTCCCATGAAGAAATTCCAATTCAGAAGATAAATAAATCTCTGCCTTTCCTTTTCTGTTACCCTTTTACTCTCCTGACATTTGGCTTCCAACTCAATGACATTGTTATGACCTCCTTCCTGAAGACTCAGTTTTTCTTTTGTTTTATACTAACTAAAGAATGGAAGACTAGTGGACTCACTCTCCCCATAACTTAAGAACTAAGAAAGGAAGTACTGTTAAGTGTTTTCTCAGCAGGCCTGATTTAACTTCTCTCAAATTAATACAAGTGCAGAATATGTAATTAAACTAGGCACAAAGATACCCACATGATACAATGACTTCTCTACCTTAATTATGATGAGGTGCAAAAAGGTATCATTTATTCAGAGCTTGCCCCTGTCCAATGCTCAATCTGCCATTGGGCTTGGCAGACTGGGGCTAGTTTATTTCTTCCCCTCTCCAGTATAATGACACAGGCTCAATACAGGTGTCTTTGATCCTCTCCTAAAGGTTTAAACCCAGGTGTCATTCTTGTTTTGCCCCTCCACTGAAACTGCTAGGTTCAGGATGAAACATGTACCATTATGCCCTTGCTGAAGTTGAGTGCCACAGGAAAGTCCATGCCCCCATTTCCCCTACGAAACTCAGCAGGCAACCCAGGCTTTATAAGGGACACTAAATTTCTACTAGGGCTTACAGTTTTCAAGTATTTTTGCCTTAAAGTTGAAGCTTTGGGTGAGCATTTTGCTCGACAGGATCCATATGTCATTGTAATTTTTACTTACATGCTTCCACATTTTAGGAAACGTAGTTAAAAAGAAAGTCCCTGTGATTTGCAAAAAGACAAAACCAAATGCTCTTCTCTCAGTTTAGTTTTGTTAGGTTGAAGTCCCCCTGGCTTGTGATTAATACTAACAGGCGAGTGAGAACAGGTGCTCTACGCTCCCCCAGCCAAGATCAGGTACAAAACCCAAGCTAGGTTAGTTGGACTCCCTATCCCAGAAACATGAATCTTCAGCAATGATTAAAAAAAAAAAAAAAGGAGAAGAATTGGTCAAGTCACGTTTATTTCAGTATGGTGCCTAGGTCAGAAATTGGTTTCGGAAAACTGGATACCAAAGTTTCTTCTTATTGCTACCTTAATTTCTGACCTGAAGTATATTCAATAAATTTCAGCCAATAAGTGCGTTTTTTTCTCTTCAGTGAGCCAGAAATCTTTTCTGTTGTTTACAATGTAAGAACCCTAAGGTATCCTCAATTGCATTGCTGTCCATTTTAACACCACAACAAAACAGATATTTTCTTGAAAGACTGACAGTCCAATAGTTACACGCCTCTTAGGAATTTGGGAAAGACTAAGATTTCAAACTCTGAGTATCTTTTAGTTTTGCAAAGTAGTTTGTGTAGCTAAACAAAGGCTGTGATATTGATAATAATGGAGGGCCTGCTTCTGTACTACCTAATTCATATATCCACAATGATAGTGGGAAAATTTAATCACACTCGCCTTAAAGTAGATGATAAGTACACCAATTAGCTGGAATACATCACCAAGGGCTCTGGAATACATCGCCAAGACCGTGCATAAAAACTACTCTGACACTCGCATTAGCTTGCACTTCCTTGTGATTATAGCCAAGGTATCCCTGGTTCAAAATCACACTTATTCTGAAAGAGAAAATGATGTTTTTACACACTTGAGATTAGCCCTTAAGAACCTAGGTAGCACAATGAAGGAATTGGCAATGGGACAAGGTATCCATAAGGACAGGTACTTAGAATACTTAGGCTTTAAAAACATACCTTTTGGACTAATGCGTGAATGGAAGTGTATCCGAGAATTTAAAAAATTTCTCACAGGACTAACTACAAAAATTCACCTCATTTTTCTCATTCATCCACCTAATGCTATTCTATTTCACATTAAAATTGGGAAAACATAATTTCTTTGATGAAAAGCAAGCATTTGCTAACGAAGAGTTAATCTCATTCATCTGCTAACTACTAGGCACTGTGTTAGACTTAATGCCAAGCTGTGATAGAATTTGACTAAGTGTGCTGGTTCCAAATGCAGAAAGCAGCTGACAGGGACAAAATAAGACAAGAAGTGGTGAATTTCATCATCATTGGGGTTTTAAATCTTTTATTTCACTTAATTCTGTTAATTTCCATGAGTATTTGAATTTGGAATAATTTTCTCATGGCCAATGATAGGAATAAGATGCTTAATATACATAGTTATGTCTCCAAATAAAGAAATACAGTGATGCATTGTTAAAGTCCTTGTGTGTATATGTAGACATGCATGACATATTGCAAGGTGTGGCTTTTCTTGTCCACATCACAGTGACAGAGTGGAAGGCACTAAAAATCATGCACCCTACTTTATTTCTCCATCACTTACAGAGGTATTAGAATGGAGGCAAAATGAGAGTTATTTCACTGCTGGGTAACAAACAGTGTTTTACCTAGGAACCCTCTTTGAACATTTGGGAACAAAACCATATTTTTTAAAAAACCAAATTCATTGTTTGGGATTCCATGACTCTGTCTTTTTGTAGGTGAAGTGTTTGATGCGTCTTAGGCCTTCTCTGCAAGGCAGAATGACTGCTGTCTCCCAAGATTTGAGCAACATGGGAGGCACCATGTGAGTGTCAGTGCTTGGGGAGAAACTCACCCTGACTCTGAGTTTCCACTCAGGGTTTTCTAGGTGGACTACTAGGATTGGCAATAAGCAGGCTTTTTTTTTTTCCATATCTGCTGTTCTCCCTCATTATATTGTCTTTCACTCTTTTATTCATTCTATCTAAAAAGAGGAAAGTGTAGTTGAGAACTCATTTGTCAGGCTCTGTTAAATGCTGGACCATAAAAGTGAGTGAGAGTCAATGCAGTCCCTTCCCAGCAAGGCTTTGACTGTGATGAGGACAGCAGAGATCACACACACACACACACACACACACACACTCACACACACACACTCACACACGGAAATTTCTAATTACAATAAGTCTACTAAGAACTGGTGCTATGAATAGCACCAATGGAAAAGTCCAGTGTATTTAGAGAGGTACAGTGACTCAGCGAATCTAAAAGGTTATTCTAAAGTTAAATAGGATAAAAGGGAATGTTTGAGGCAAAAAGCGTTTAGACTGCAATAGGCTTACGCTCAGTCCACAACCTTCATCCAGAATCCATTCATGACTTCTACTGGAACTTTCTGTCTCAGTTTTGGGTCCCCAAGAAATAGACCTACTCCCAAATTTGAGTTCTGATATTTCTATATCCAGAAGACAGAACATCTACTATCACTAGAAACCTGTAATCCCAGTTCTTGGAGGAAACATTACAGTCACTCAGTGCCTTTGTCCATAAATAACTATCAGCTTGCACATAGAAGCAGCGCATTTCAATTCCCTTGTCTAAGTATGAAAAGTACTTGCAATGTTAAGGTCAATGCTCAAAAGCAATTGCAGTAAAAACAACATTTGGATCATATCTGTTCTGAAAGTCAAATTCTGTCGTTAAGGTCCCAGATTAACGTGGTACTTGGCTAGGAATATCCTTTGTCTTTGTGTAGCGTCGACACAATCTATGTGCCTCCCAGGGAATTATTAATATTTCCATTCTCCCTGCTGCCTTGAGGACATATTGTTCTCCTTATGCAAAGATGTTGTTATTGACTCCCCATCAGCAGGGTGCGTGCTCTGAAATTTTTATCTTCTAAAGGTGATAGATTTACATTGACCTGCCCATTTCTTTTCTTCCATTGCCTATGTTAACAGGTAGGAGATAGGATCTAGTCTTTGGCGGCAGATCAAACAACGTTCTTTTAATTGTTTAGCTCAGACACTTTGAGCAATAGTTCACAAAGCAAGAGGTGGGAACTGAAGAATCAAAAGAAAGACTTTTGAATGATCTGAGGGAGCATTTTCAAACTGTACACATGCAGATCATCCTCTAATTTCAGAGATTCCTTTATGCCTTCCCTGATGACCCACTGATGAAAGCACCATTCTTCTATTATTGTCTGCTTCACAGTCATGTAAAAACTTATCTTATAGCATGCATCAAGCTGTCTCACAAATAGGCACATGATCAGTAGATGGTACCAGCCAATTATCTCATTTCAATGGGTGACACAAGTTGTGTTTCAGATTTTGATGTTTGTTGGGTTTTGGAATATTTGCATAGATTTTACCAGTTATGCATCCCTAATCTGAAAAATCGGAAATGATCCAAATATGCAGAACTTTGGGCATCACACTGATGCTCAAAATTGCCTGAATTCACAGCATTTCAGATTTGAGATTTTTGGATTGGGGTGCTTAACCTGTATATGGCTTATCTTTACTGATGTGATAAACCACCACCTTATCACAACGTTAATTATTGGCTGACAGTTCTGTAGGTCAGAGGTCTAACGTAGATTTATAAGACTGTATTCATTCTGAAGTCTCGGGGAAGTGAGTTATTTTGTTGTCTTCTCCTTCCACTGGCCACTTACATTCTATGGCTCCAGATCCCTCCATCCGTCTCCAGTTCCAGCAGTGTGGCGTCTTCTCTCCCCTCTGACCTTCTGCCTTTTCTTTTCAGGGCCCTTGTGGATATATAGGCCCTCCTGGAAAGCCTCCACATCTTAAAATCCTTAGTTACACTTATGAAGTTTGTTTTCTCATGGAAAGTTCACATATTCCAAAGTTCCAAGGACTATAATGTAGAAACCTTTGGATTGGATAATTATTTTGTCTGCATTTAATGGCAGAGTGGATAAATGAGTGAAAATTGATAGATTATAGATAGACAGACAGATAGGTAGATAGATAGGAGTTTTAAGTAATATTGGTAATAATCATATTATCAAAAAAAAGGCAAAATTGACTCCAGTGAATCAATGCCTTGGCCTTCAAACTATATCATCATGAGTAATCAAGCAGTTTATTTTAGAAACAGCAAGCCTACATAGCAAGGGATCTTCAGTCATTATTTTGTATAAGACTGATTTAAGATGGCCTAAATGAGAAGTCAATAGGTAAACTCCAAAGGGAGAGTTTAGTTAACACAGCTGAAGAAGAATTTTTGTGTCATTACAGTGATGCAAAAAGACAAAATAGACTACGTAAATCTCTGTTATTCATTCTTTTAAAATATATGAAACTCATGAACATTTTACTGTGAAATTGCAAAAGGGAACACTAAAGTAGAAGCTTACTGAAATAAACGGACTTTAAGATCCCTCCCAACTCAGCTTCCTGGGATCTCATAATTGCTCATGTAACAAAAAATGAACAGGAAAAAGTCTCACCTTGTATGGAACCATCAACATGCAATAGCCAGCAGAATGGCCAGGAGCTGATTCCAGGTCTGAGGATCTGGATTTGAATCCCAGCTTTGAACAACCTAATTGGTAATATAGGTAAGCTCACAGAGGTTGTCTCTTAATCTGTGAGGCTCGGTTGTTATAAACTCTATCATGTATATCCAAAGATCCTACCAGAGTCTCTAGCACACTGGAAGTTTTTGAAAGTGGTACCTAGGAGAAGCCAGTGTTTTAAAACCCATTAGTTTAAGGTAACTGACATTATTTTCAATCTCCAAGGTATGCATGCACTGTGTCAGATCTGTACCATCTTCCCAAGAAGAGGAGTTAAAACACTAACTCCTTGTGCAGACAGGGTTAGAGATAAGCCACAGGGCATTCAGTGTGGGGCTGACTTACACAACGTTGGCCACCACTGTACACCCAGAAACGATGATCATCAAGGTGGCCCAGATCTGGTAGTCAGGGCGCAGCAGGCATTCGCTCCCCAGGTACATCAGCACACCAGTCATCAGCCAGATGCAGAGGGTGGGCAGCAGGGCGAAGAATCTCTGGGGATTCAAACATGCAAAGACACCCTGACACTGATCACACCACCCTTCACCTGCTCGCTACTCAAAATTCCTCAGACTCTTTGCTTTCCTCTCCCAGAAAACGAGGCTGCAAACCAGTTTGCACAGTGATGCATGAGGCAAGTGTGAGCGGATTTTAGTACTGAGACGAGGGCCTATGAAAGCGTGTTACGTTCCTAACACACCAGCATCTGAGTTCATTATGCTCCATGTTACTAAGTAATTTCCAGCCAGTTTTTAGAACGTATTAATTGCTGCCTGGCCTCACTCTTTTCCTTGGGGATGGTAATTTAAACAGGTGCTCAGATGATCGAAACTTATTAGGAGATGAAATAATGAGACGTGACGAGCAAAATATGTTTAGAAACTCTTAATTTCATCGTAAAACATTTACAACTTGCCAGCACCAGCACCTTTAGTGGAATAAAATTGTAAAAAGAGATGGCTTCAGAGGGTACTTGATAAAGACGAGTTCCATTTGCCAACCCAACATATTGTAAATGCTGAGGCTGGGCTTGGAGGCTTGTCAACATTCTCACTGCCTTTTTAGAGCAACTGGCAGGGAAAGAAGCATCAGGACAGAGACATTTACATTAATATCTGAAGATAAGAGAGTGTTCAATCTGCCTTCAGGGGAAAATACTTATGGCTCAGCTGGAGATCTGTAACACCTCATGCTGATCTTTAACTCTATCCTAAACACCAAGGCTCCGGAAATATTTTGTGCACGACTAAATCAGGCACATTCCATGATGTTCTTATCCCCTGGGGACTAGCATCATTGAATATTGGTCTCCTCTAAAGCAGAGTAATGTTCTGTTAGCCAGGGTGTGGCCACTGTTGTCCAGGCTTCCGTCATGGACACGCAACTTCCATGGTTCTTCCATATCCTCATGACACCTGCTTAATTAACCACCTCATGTTTTCTTCAAATAAACTCATTCTTTGCACTTAGCTTCTTTGTAAACACAATTTCCATGAAATTGTAAGTGTGTTGTGCTACTTTATTCTCTAATATACGTTAGGTTATACAGCGAATGCCCATACGATGTTTTAAAATCACCTGACTATCCATCTGTAGAACATTGCTTAAAGTGTGGAAAACTCTTTGAAGGGTGTGAGTTTAAACGTCAGACACATGTGATCTGCCGGTGACTGGCACAAGAGATTCTACACAAGTAACTTATCCTCTTTGAGACTGATGTGCCTTACCTGTAAGAAAGGTATGATAATATACATGTGTAAAATAAGTTGGAATATTTTATGGATTGAGTTATGTGCACCAAGAATTCCTATGTTGAAGTGTTAACCATCAGTGCTTCACATAATGAACTTGTTTGGAAATCGGGAATTTGCAGTCACGATGAGTTAAAATGAGATCATACTAGAATAGAGGGTCCTCGAATTCTGTCTACCTGCTGCACTCATTCTAGGGGAGATTATCACCCAGACACGCACACAGTGCAAACAGCGTGAGGTTAAAGCACAGGTCTATGAACCAGAAGGCAGCAGGGATTGCTGGGAAACCACTAGGACCTAGGAGACAGGAATGGAACAGATTCTCCCTCATAGACCTCAGGAGGAACTGACCCTGCAAATGCTTTGATCTTCAACCTCCATTT
The DNA here is from genome assembly GCA_004363535.1 of Dasyprocta punctata. Taxonomy (NCBI): domain Eukaryota; kingdom Metazoa; phylum Chordata; class Mammalia; order Rodentia; family Dasyproctidae; genus Dasyprocta; species Dasyprocta punctata. The sequence goes on from RJWM01005557.1 coordinate 57,763, forward strand.
TCCAAAACTATGAGGCAATACATTTTTAATTGAGCTATCTAGTTTGAAGTACTTTGCCAAGGCAACTTAGGGAAATTAATACAACATATAGAATAGCTCAAGAAATATTTATTGTTTTCTTAGTCTAGTCAATTTAAAAACCCCTTTGCAGAAGTTTAAGAGGACTAGACAAGAATTTCTAGCTAGCTAAAAAAAAAAAAGGCAGGGGGGATTGGGATTGCAGATGCCAGTTAATGTGTTTCCTATCCAGGGGAGGCCAAGTCAGGATACGTAAGTAGAGCATTGTCTACTCTGAGCCCATGACTAGAGAGGTGTAGTGAGACAGGAGCTAGGAGGGTAAAGGTGAAACATCCAGTGCAAAGATCAGGAGTCAGGTGTAGACACAGGGCAGGAATGCATAATTAGTTTAAGAAAAAGCACATGAGAAGCCTTTGACGAGTGCTACCAGGATTGCTGAGAAATCTATTAGATGAGCAAGGTCCTCAGGCTGTCAGACCAGGGTGGGGATGTGTTAAGCTTGTGTGTATCTATTGTGGTGTTGTTTAATGTGGTAGCCACCAATCATGTGGCGACTGAAATAGAAAGCAAGTAGAATAAAATGTGCTGTTCAGTTGTGCTCACCAACACTCAAAGTTCTCAATGACCACATTATACTTTGTGTCATATTTTGTATTATAAAATACTGTCCCACATAGAAGAAAGTTCTATTGAACAGCCCTGGTCTTCTAGAATGTTAATTTTCATGGATTTCCATGGCCAAAATGTCAAAGTACAGCAGCAATCTAAACTAAATCCAGCCTGTGTTTACAAACAATCTCACCTTTATGAAATAACTCTGACCAATGGCACCAGAAAGGACCAAATACCTATAAAAATATATCCAGAAAAATGATGGCTGTTTGACCAAAGCCAGATGGCTTCCAAGTGTAAGCTCTGCTCAGGACTAAAAAGTTCCCAGGATCACACTGTCATAAATTATGTTCATTGCTGTTTATCACTCCATCTGTCTCTGAATATCAAAGGAAAAGAAGTTCTAACCACCAGCAATGGTAAAATGTTTAGTAGGAAATTAGAACTCCCTACCGTTCTGAATGTAAAGACCTGTAGTCCACACTGTCAGTCTCTAATCTGTGGTCTGTGTCCAGTGGCACCTGTTGGCGCTGGCTGCCTGTGTGGGCTGACCTTGCCCTGCCCTTGGATCTCATTGATGTTGATTTTCTTAACCAGTGTGGAAGCATGAAACTGTAACTATTGGTTCCCAGGATTTGCACAAAACATTCAGCCAGAAGCTCTTCTAGCGGATATGAGGAATGACACAGAGGTGAAGTGCAGTGCTGTACATGCGCCAGGAGGGAGCAATGAGTTGTAAAAAATAAACCAAAGTAAAAAATTTCCCAGAGACTAAACCTTCAGCCTGACCCAGGCCACTTCCTAGACAAGAGCTAACCATTCTTCTTTTCTTCCAAGAAAGTAAAGGAAATTTCCTTTTCTCCTCCTCCTCTTCTCTCTTTTCCCTCCCTTTCTTTGTTGTTTTATGGATGGTTAACCTTGGTTGACTTGTTGATAGCTGTCTTAGTGCTTTCTCTGCCTCTATAATAGAAAAGACTCTAATTTATAAAGAAAAAGTCTATTTCTCATCATTTTTGGAGGCCGGCAAGTTCAAGATCAAGGCACTAGTGATCAGCAGGACTTCTGTGCTGCACCAACATATGGCAGAAGGCAGGAGTCACAAGGAGACTGGGATGTACCCATTCTTTTAATCAGCAACATAGTAATGACGTAAGTCCATCGAAGACAGTGCAGTCCTCATGGCCTCATCCCCTCTTGAAGTCCCTACCTCTCAATTCTGTCACAGTGACAACTAAATTGAAATATGAGTTTTGGAGCCTACATTTAAATCATGGAAATGGTCAAATGCTGGCTGGGCAGAAGCACCCATGTGCCATCCTAGCTTCCCAAGGAGGAATTTTCAGTCCCTGCAATACTCATAGGCACTCTGGTCCTCATTTTGTAATAGGCTTCTCTTCCGGGGACTCTGGAGTAATTTAATGAATACTATCAGTGCTGTTCGCATGCACTGAGACCCTGGGGCTGGGGTTACTGCTGAAGTTGTGCACATACCCCTGCTGTCCCGTAGGAGAGGGTCTAGCACCATTAATCTGGCTGTCTGCTGAGTTAATATTATGAACAGACATTCCCACAAATACATTGGTTCTATGCTGTACACCAGACATGTGCCCCAAAGGGATTTTTTTTTGAACCAGGTTTTGCTCTTTAATTTTCATTTTACCCTCGGTTTGCCTCTGAAGTACTATCCTGTCATTGTTGCTTAAACAAAGAACTGTACCTGCTCGGTACCACTCAAACATCAGCCTGTTGGAGGCGGGCCTTGAGGACAGCCACAGGGAAAACAGACTGAGCAGGAAACTAGTCAGGTCCACTAAGAGAGGGGCGGCATTTGTGACAACGGTGAGACTCCCAGCAAGGTGTCCACCCATGGGGTGTGAAATAGGACACGGAGCTAAGGCCAGAGAAGCCAGTTACCTTCACGTGCAGGCACGCCAGCTGCAGGTGGTGAGAAGTCAGACAACCACAGAAGAGAAAGGGTCTTAAAATTGGCTTAATCCACCTCTTCTTTCCAATTTGACAAGGAAACTGGGTCTCCCCAAACCAGATAGGATTTGAGCATGTACAAATGGATTTCAATTTCTTTATTTTTCCTTTTCCCTTCCTTTTTATACTACTAATTACCATTGGTTCATTGAAAAGTTCTTGCCTATAGCATTTCATCAATTTTTCATGCTTTTATCTTGTAACATGAGCAACTACTTTGAAGATAACAATACGCAATGTCCTAAACATTGCTACTCTCCTGCAATCTTGTTTTGAAATTTTCTACCAGTATTTTTATTATTGTTTTTTTTCTTCAAAATAAAAAAAAAACACACAAATGAATTTCAAGGGAGAGATCATGGCTGGAAGAGAAAAGGTACAAGATTCTTAAGTGCAGGGCACTAGAAATTTTTCTATAAACCAGATACTGCAGTGTGACCTGCAGATGTGCTATTATTCTTCATGTGATTTTACCATAGCCTGCACCATTTACTTTTGCTCCACTGATTTATACTATCCCTCTGAGTTCAGCATTCCTGTTATAAATAGTAGGGGCAGAAAGGAAAAAGGACGGTACCATCCAGTGGGCACACAGAGTGCAACAATAAAGAGCAAAAATAGACCCCCAGCTGTGGGAGCACTGCTTTGCCTTTCTCTCCATTTGGTTTGCTCCCTTTTCATCTCTCCGGTCTCCTCTGAAAAGCCCTCCAGCTTCCGATACAGAAATTAAGGTAAAACTTTGTCCTTTTCGCCCTGAACAGGGCCTGCATCTGAGAGCAATAACCTTTATTGCTTTCACTACATCTTCCCAGCAAAGAGCTTTTGCTGACTGATTAGTCCTCGCTGAAGCTGTTTATTGCCCTGTGTACTACAAAGCAAGTGACTGTCAGTCATCAACCCCTCCATCATCAGACTCACCTTGTCTCGCCTAATGATTAAAAAAAATTACACAGATAGCTCATAATTGCAATCATCCCTACAGACCATTGGCTCTGGCTGTAGTTAATAACTGGTTTGTCAAAGTTTAATGGTCTGAAGCAAAGTAGTCTTCAAGCTTGTTACTGAGCTGTCAGTGCAAAAATCGGAATGATTCATTAGCCAAAAGGCAACATTTTGCTAACAAATCAGCTGTCCTTCCAATTATCCTCTAATGTTGCTCTATCTGCCAAGCTTGGTCTGGATAATAAAGCTGTGTTAACAATGCATTATTTTTTGCCTGAAGAATGACTACACACAGAAAAGCAGCGTGCTGCCATCTCAGCAATGAATGATGATGATTCTATGCTCTGTGCTGAAATTGTAGTGTAAGTCAAGGAAATAAAGTCTTGCAGGGATTCTTCAACAGACTCAACTCAGCCAAAGGGCAACTGAGAAAGAGAAAGGGTTTGCTTTGGAAGAAGCATGTTAATATGGAGGCCTGGGACCTCAGAATCATTTTGCAACCATCAAAGCTACTCATAAGAACCATCTAGAAACTATGGGAGGTTACAGATGAATCCTGTAGAGCAAACTGTTTGCAAAAGGTAATTTGTGGCCACTTTTGTGTTTCTTCCTGAAGGCATGTGCTACTACTGACAATTCAATCATCCAGGTGGTACTTATTGTGCCCTCACTGTGCATGGTACCAGGGACAGGGAACACAAAGGTCAGCAAAGCACCATCCCTCTCTTTAATGATTGCATTCCTAACACCCGCTGAACTGAAGATCCAGTAATGGGCTGGAACCAGAAAGCACTGGGAGCCTTGAGGAGCTTTTCACAGACAAGAGGGATAAGGAGTAGCAAGGAGGAAAGAAGAGGCAAGAGCAGGAAGAAAGAACAGGCACAGTGACAAAGACGTGTAAGAACATACACCCTTCGGGTTAAATGCTGTTCCACGGGCGAAGGGAACCTAGTTACGATTTTGAGCCGAAGCTGTGACATGTTCATGTTTGTATTTGAGAGCAGCCTTTACCAAGAATATGGGGGATGACTTCGAGCCAGAAGAAACTATTGCAGCAGCAATAGTGAAAGAGAATTATGAGAAAGGTGGGAACAAAGGAGGGCAATAGCGCTTATACTTCTGAAATACTTGGCAAGATATGCAGAACAGTGCACTTGTAAGAGGCAGGAGAGGGTACAGAAAGGACTCAGTCCTGGAGGCAGACTATCTATGGCCCACACAGTGGGGTGACCACAGAAGGTCACCTCAAATTCAAATAATTGCTGTTAAATTCTCATGACATGTTCCATGGAGAAGAGGGACAACTGACAGCAGGAGATTTGCAATCTTTTTATCTTGTAGACAGCTATACTCTATGTCATATGTCAACAAATTCATCACGTCAATATCTCACCATCCTGAAAGCATGAGGTTCTATTGACAATTAGCACACCACAGTTTTCACAACCATATTTTGACATTTGTTAACTTTCAATACCAGGAACCTCAGCATACTTGTTGTATGAGCCACTGAGACCCTGGCTGTGGAAAAAAGTAAGTGCCCTTATCAGTATGTGGTTAGCACGCTACCAGATATGTCCTCTGAGGAAGAGAAAAGTTCTTTACTCTCAGATGCTATCATCTTCCCCAGCCTGCACCCAGCACTGCATTTCCTTCAGCAATCTTGTGTTTCCCCAATCCTTGAGTAACTCTGACCTCTGGCCACTCCCAGTCATATGTGAACTGATACAAATACATCCCTCTATGGCTTCTCTACATGAGGTATTTTCAGAAGCAATGAGAACAGCCTCAACTCAGCAGCTCAAAGGCCCATGAAGAGAGGACTCCTGATGCTTGGATCCTTTTTTTTCTTAATTCTTCCTCCCCTCTTCTCTGTACTGTTCTTTGTGTCAGTTATTTCCCCAAACACAGCTCAGTGACCCGCCTCTTGCCCATCCTAAATCTCAATTACTCACCAAGGTCTAGAGAATCAGTCTGATTCTCCAGCTGAACCTCAAGCCTCCTTGACCTGCCTCTTAATGACCATTCTGGTCACACCTTTCACCGACCTTAGATAGACTCTTTAGTTTCTATGTCCCAAATGCCCAAACTTGGTTAAACAGCAATAAGATTATAGTGTATCGCCTCACATTAGAAGAACAAACCTGGGTGAGACTGGATCAGTATGGCCCAATTCTAATGTTCAGAAAGTGCCCTGCTCCATCTCCACTGTTGCTATTAATGGTCCTCTTGTAGATGGGCTTTCTTCCTCTCCATGAGAACGATGGGGCTCTGGAAGCTCCAGGCCTGTACCACATCAGCACAGGAATTGTAGAGAAAAGAGAGAGCATGTCTTCCACCTCCCTATATAAAGATCCGGAGTCTGCTTCTCCCAGTGTAGCAACTCGCTCTGAATCCTGCCTCAGAGTGTGAGCTACTCAGGCCAAGAGAACCAGAACTACAGCCAGAGCAAGAGTAGGAGAGAGCTTGCTGAACAGGAAATGCCAGCCAGCTACAAACACTGCCACCAAATTTCTAAACATCCATTTCAGGCCCACCCACTGGAAATCTTTCAAGATAAGCTCTGATGTTTACCACCCGTCAAGACGTAGCAGTAAAGAGCTTGCTGCTTATTCAGGCCATTCCATGCAAGACCTCCCAGATCCCCTAAGTGGTACACTAATAATACCGAGTCTGCCAAAAATAAATAAATAAATAAAAAGTAGACATCAGGAAAACAAAAACTTGTGTAAATATTTTGATACTAAATTTACTGAGACATCATGAGACTAATGCAAGTTACCTCTGGCCTCTACAATTGAAAGAGGTGCTCACAGTAGGGACCATCAGCTTCCAGACATTTATTAGTATGGCAAACTATTAAAGTGTGTATACATTTTCTGGCAGACTCCATAGCTGCTTTCTCTGGTAGCATCAAGAATGGCCTTGGGAAGGTAGGGAGCTATGGACTAGAGTCTTGAATGATGACCAAGTTTTCAATGAATGTGAAAGATGGACAGAGATTTTCTCATTCAACTAAAAAAACAGAAGCCATAAGGACTGTAAAGTACAATGATTATTTTGCAAAGAGACAATAAATACATTTGGCAGGAAAAGTTTAGGAATATGGTAAGAGATAAATATTAATAGCTTGGCTGCCAGATTGCTGAATATCTGGAAAATATACTTGAGGAAAAAATAAAGCAGTATTGCATTCCAAAATCTTTGAACTGAGTAAATTCCAGTGTGAGGCAATCATGTCCTGCTATATGATAATAAATTTCAAAATTTTACTAAGATGAGTGGCTTTGGGAAAATATAAATGGTTAGGATGGTCTCAAGAAGTACAAATTTTGAGAATATCAATGAATAAGGAAAAAGTTAAAACATACAACAAGAACATAGGTATAAAGATGTCTCTAAAGGGGATAACTGGAATGTTCTCTCAAAGGAAAAAATAATTGCAATGTTTTATAACTGTTTGATTTTTTTATTGAAAGGAAATTATTAAACCTAAGATTTCCATTTTAACATACAAAATCCTGACTTGAAAACCTGGAAAAACAGCTTCAAAAGGGAAAATTACACTTAAAATAAATTATAAATAAAACCTGTTTTTCCAAATTGACTTATAATTAGATTTGGAGGCTAGCTGCACAAAATTATTCTCACATTTAATTAGGATAGCAAACGGGAATGAAAAACTTGTTTTATTGTTAAATAAGAAATAATAAGGAGAAAACAGACATTAAAACTATGAGCCTACCTTAAAATGTATGCTACTGACAAACAATAAGAACATAGATTAATAAGCTACCTCAGAAAGAGACTTCACTATTTATAAAAAATTAATAAATAATTTGAAGATATCAAACATAAATGGGAAATATGTGTAAGTGCTATTTAAACTTTTGTTAGATATTTAGAAAATGAATTTTCAATCCTTAGAACACAAAGTACATCTAACTCCATATTGTTTAAAATTAAATGCAAATATTTGAACAAGTATCCCTCCCAAAAAGGCATTTATCATCTCAGTAGATGAGGAAGGAAAGGACTACTAAGCACCAAAACTGTAAAGTAAGGAGTAACATGAAAGTTTTACACAGTTGCCTACATGAAACTTAAAAATTTCTTGACGTCAAAATACTTTAAAAATGAAGTTTTTAGTTATAGAAATACTTATAACTAATACAATAAAGACTTAACACCCTGACTGTATAAAGAGCTCCCAGAGATCAATATAGAGAATTACAGAATTCTCAGAAAGACAAATGAACCACAGACATTAAGAACTGGTTGTGATAGTGTAAGCCTGTAACCCCAGCATTTAAGGAGGCTGAGATAGAAGGATCAAAAGTTCAGATCCCATTTGGGGAACTTAGTGAGATACTATCTAAAAATTAAAAAAAAAAGAGGGCTGGAGATGTAGTTCAGTGGTAGAGTGCCCCTGGGTTGATCCCCAATAATATAGATGTACACATAGATATAGACATAGACATAGATATAGATATAGATATAGATATAGATACAGATATAGATATATCAGAGACAGAGAGATATGGAGAAAGAGACGAGAGGCAAGGAGGACATAAAAGAGAGAAGGATATATACTTCACCAATAACTAACAGCCATGCAAAAATATTCTAATAATAATAATTAGAGAAGTGACTATTAAAGTATACATTCATCCTTGCATTAACACCAATTTTCAGAGGATTATGTTAAATTCTGATAGAGATTTGGAGAGAGAACTCTTAGGTAAAACTGGAAGACATTTAAATCATTTTAAATTTTCTGGATAATAATACAATTCAAGAAGTAAGAAAAATATTCATGTCTTCAACCAGTTATTTCCACCTTTAGAAATCTCTTTGAAAGGATTAAGCAGAAAGGCAGGCAGAGTTTTATTCATGACTTTTTCACTGCAGCATTGTCCACAAGCAGGAAAAAAATCTCGAAATTTCTAACAATGGAGAAATGGTTATGTAAATTACTGTGGAGCATATTATAGAATATTGTTCAGGCATAAAAATGTTTTTGAGCAGTATTTGATAACATAGTCAAAAGCATTCAATATGCTCTCAATTATGTAAAAAAAAGCCACGAAATATTCATAGAAAATATATTACGCAAAATATTCCATAATGTTATGGGAAGTTATCGCTAGAATGTGGGACAGTAATGAATTTTGTTTTGTCTTCTTCTGTCTTCCAACTTATCTACACTGAGCATATTGTCAACTTAGTCTTACAGAACATGCTGAATCTTACTTTAAAAGAATTTAGGTAACCCTCCCATGGTGGGGTACAGTTTCATTTGATTGCTTGTTTAGTCAGAGGAGTCCTCTGGGGCCGTACTTACCCATGACCTCTGCGACCACGAAGAGGAGATGTACGGCTGAAGCAGGGCCCAGTGCCCACCTGGCATGCACCTGGTCTTCTGCCCTGTTCGCCGTGGCCTTGGAGTTGCTGCGGCAGCGGCAGTGATAGATGCCACCTGGCTCCCGTTCTGGCCTCTCTCCCGGACCCTGATCTTTATTTGCAGGGTTCTGCTGGAGTTCCACACTGTGGATGAGTTTGGCAAAAGCAAAAAGTGAACATGGCCGCAAACACACACCTCACTGACACCCCTACCCATTCTCAGAGTCACTATGACTCTGAGACAGACAAGCCTAGAAGCTGTGATTCACAGCTCCGCCATGTAAGGAACGTGCAAGAAATTTACTTCTGAATTCACAACCATTAATTTTTTTTTAATTTAGCTAATCTCTTTATCCAGTCAATAACAACCAGTGATTTAGAGATATTTAAAAAATAAGGGAAAAGAACAGGTGCACTCTAATGCAAGTGTTTCTTATCACTGGGAAAAGATTTTGCACACTGTGCTCCCAAACAATAATAAAAAAATACTCAGGGACATTGAAAGATATGTGTACATGACCCAGACAACATTCAAAGGCACATCAACCTCATTATGATAATAGCACCTTTTCCTGTTGGATATGTTTGGACCTTCAGAAAGCTTCTCGCCACCCCTTTGTGGGCAATTTTTCAGTCTCTACCGGTCACTGTTACCATGTCAGTTGAAACCTACTTAAACTTGGGAAACAGATGGTGAGTATCAGCTCTGCCCAGTAAATAACGCATAATTTAGAGCCATCCCCAGGAGATTAGAATTTCAGAAATGGCAGCATAGTAGATAACATTTAGTCCAACTGCATATTTCTGAGCTGAAATAACTAAGGTTCAGAGGAGTTTAGTAGTTTCCAGGAAGTGACAGCCAGGGAATTCAACCACGCCACACACACCCTCTCTACCTTAGCATCAGCGCCCTCTGTGCCAGTTATAACTGATGCAGGTGCCAGTGTCCGTAGATCTTGAACTAATAAGATTTGAAAATTTTTAATAAATGCTTTTGAAAACATCATTGAGATTCTTATGATTAAGAACTTTGCATTTCTGGCTCTGGAAAGTAAAAAAAAGAAACAGACAGTAGCAAACTAGGAGGAGTTACTTCATTTGGCTTATCACCATCTAGAATTAAAAATTCAGTAGTTTTAGCTTAGTTAATGACTTTTATGATGACTCTAATAATCATCATATTTGCATTTTTCTAAAAAACACATATTCGTATCTATACAGAAAACCATTAATCAGAGAGAAAAACTACTTGGAAACACACTTCCAAGAGCCAAATATTGTTGACATTTTATTGTATAATTTTGTGATATGAAAATACACATTTTTAACATACTTGGGATCCATATTAGAATGATGGAAAACAAGCATGGAATACAAAGCATTTGTTGTAATATTTTATTAATGAGAATTTTTGGTCTGTAGCTGAAAACCTGTAGAGGAATCTAAGTTTTAGGTTCTGCTTGATCAGAAATTCAGTTCTATTTCTCTGCTTTTCTCAGCTATATTTTAAGCTAAGGCTGGTCTTCCTCATGATAGTAGGATGGTCGTCAAAGGTAATCAGGCTTTTTTATATACATGGAGACAAAGTATTGCTGTCCACAACTGCTAGTGAGAGTCTGGAGGTGGCCACATGAGAACCAACCATTGTCATCAGTTGTACACAGATGAGTGACTGATGTAGGCCTTGTCACCTTCAGACAATTGGCTAAACTCAATCACGCTGATTCCCATAACCAAGAACAAGGTAAATTCTACCAAAATAACATGGCATCAATTCAGTAGGAAAGGGCTGGAATGAATAAGAATAGAATGACAGTGTCGCAAAAGGATCCTCCTAAAAATACAACTCTAGAACCTGATTTGTAGGTCTATAGAGTTAAAATTTTATCAATACATTAGATCTCCTTTTTTATCATATGGGGAATTTTATATTTAACATAAATGCCATAACATAACTAACCAATTTCCTGCTAGTTGACAATTTTATTTCTAATTATTTGCTCATGCAAGTGGCCTATAACTCGTATTCTTACAGTGAATCTTTGCTCAGTGTATTATTATTTGCTTAAAACATAACCATAAAATTGAAATCACCTGGTCTAAATGTGCATTTCTTAGGATTTTGCTGTATATAACTAAATTGGCTTTCAACTACTGACACCGATGATGTTGATAGCACTGAGAGTTTCGAGCAGATTGAGCAGATATCCATTGCAGTAAAAATCATTTGGCAAGCAGTACAGAGTACTTACTCCTGTAAGTAAGTGGACTTCATAATATAGCATGCAACCATAGAATTCAGCAGTGTGTCTCACCCATGGACCCCAATCCGGAGGAGCCTGAGAGCTGACAAGGACACAGGGAGAGCTTTGCTGTGTCCTTGTGGCCAGGAGAACTTAGCCTGGAAGAGCTTAGAGGCCAGATCCAGGTAGGAACTGCACCAATGGAACAGCACCTAGGTAACACCAAACAGGAGTATGAAAAACCAAGGCAATTTTCCCATTGGAGTCCTGCCTCCCAGTCCAGAGCCCCACTGTCTGGATGTGGTCTGAGCTGAGACTGGTCCTGGAGCACTGAGTCAGAATCAGTAATGAATTTCAGAGGGTTCATGAAATTGGACAGAATGTGTGTTGTGTATCTCTGTTGGCGCATTCTATGGGGAAGGCAAGAGCCCACAATCTTCACTGCTCTCCCAAAATGATCTGTGTTGCCAAAAGAAGCTAAAAACCAAAGTTAAAATCCATTCCTCATCATTTCATGTGAGCAAAGTAATCTAAGGTTCTCTAGATGCAAAACAGGCTCTTGATCTGAAAAGCAATGTGAATTCCAAGAAGTATTATTTTCAGAAGGAGATTTAAAAGCAAATGCAATAAAAGGCAAATGCTATTCTGCATCTAAAAATGGAATGAAAATTTTCTATTAATGAATAAATCACAACAGATCATCATTAAATCTATTAATACATTATATGTCTGTTAAAGCCTTGAAGAGTAGAAATAATGGGCCAAATAACATTAAAAAAAAGCCAGGGGAAGAAACAGAAAGAAAAAATAGAGAAATATTAGACCATTTTATGCATATACCCTAGAAATTAAAGTTCATTTGTTAAAAGGGAATTTAGAAAACAGGGATCTATGTTTTATCATCATAGAGAAGCTTTTATTTTTATTTTCATGTGGTGATAAAGGTTAAATCTCCAGAATGGAACTGGTAATAACTTTATTGTTTACCTTATTTTTTCATGTGCTGACTACATGTGATAGGACCAGCTCTCATATCACTTATCCTGAGAACCACGAATCACTACATAGTCTGTTAGAAGAGGGGAGGAAGACTTTGGTGGCACCTTGCATTTCCAACACTTCATGCATTGATTCATTCATTGATTCATTTATTCAATGAATATTTACTGCATGCCTGCAAGGTGCCTGCCCTCTTGGAGGTGCTAATGCACTATGTTCTACGAGGCCAGTGTCCTAATGTAAGGAATTTCTGTTCTGGTAGAGGGAGACAAGTTGTAACTGAGTCAGTAGCTTTTGAGGCTGTGTAGTATGATGGACAGAGATGAGAAGGGAGAAGAGAAAAACACTGTATTTCAATTTATTGTTCACCTCTGAAGAGGTAATTCCTTAGCTTTAAGGTCAAGGACAACCTACGTGAGCAAGGCCACCACAAGCAGACAGGCAGTTTGGTGTGGATGCACAAAGGCAAGAAAAGTATTCTCTGGTTGAAAAGCTTGTTTTGAACAGGCAGGAAACTGCATTATGGCTCTTGTGGCAAAAGGAAAGAAAGAACAAGATAAGGTTAAAAAAAAAAGTAGGCAGGAGTTCCTGGGATATAGCTCAGCAGCACAGCACCTAACTGGCAAATGTCAGTTCATCAGTTCGAAGAAAAAAAGATTCTACCTACTAAAGGAGACCATGGAAAAAGTAGGTATGGTTTAGATGCCAAAGAAGGGTGGACACCTTTGTATGGAGCCGAAATTTATGCAAAGTCTAAAAGGGGGGAGATGGAAAGATTTGAGCAGAGAAGTAATGTTACATGATTCACAATCCTAAAATGATCACTGTTGGAGCTTCCCAGAGGGGTAGAGGTTGAGAGACGAAACACGGAGACCCCTCACAAGGCAGATATCATGAGAATGAAACAACATGATAAAAGAAATGGAAAGAAGTGACATATCTGAGGAATGCTCAGGAAGTGGTGGCAACAGGATGTGCAATCACCAGCAGTAATGGAAAGGGGTAAGATAAAGGTGGGATTCTGGTTGGCACAATTAGGAGGGCATCCCGCTTTCCAAGGTGTGGCCATGTGTGTGGCAGTGCAATGCAGACAGACTTTTTTTTTACCTATTCTGCCATGTTCACAAGCCACATTACATGATTATCATTTTTCTCCAAAAATAATAAAGTGGGAAATACATTTTGAGATAAGTATTTTCATAACAAATCTTGAAAAAGCAAAAATCAAACTTCTGCTTGCTCGCCTCACATAAATGAACATGTAAGGTGAGGACTTTTGTGAACAGCTTCTTCGCTTAGCTAAGTTTCAAGATTCATCATGTTGTGGCAAATATCACTATATCAGTATTTCTTTTGTATTTCCAAAGAATGCTTCACCATATGGATATCTAACACTGTATGTATCTATTAACCACTTCATGCATTGGGCTGTTTTTTGAGGGGGAGGGAGGGTTGGGGCAATTATGAATAATACTGTGAGGAAATTTTTACATGTAAGTTTTTTGTAAGTATTTTTTTTTTGTTTCTCTTGAGTAAATACCTAGCCATGGAATTCCTGGGTCATAAGGTAACTCTACATCAAGTATTTTGTGAAACTACCAGACTGTTTTTCAAAGAATTGCACCATTTTGCATTTCTACATATAATGCATAAGAGTTTCTGTATCTCTATATCTTTTCCAATGCTTATTATAATTTTATTTATGTTTTTAGTATAGCCATCCTAATGGGTATGAAATAGTATTTCATTTTGGTTTCAGTTTGCTTTTCTCTAGTAATGTTGAACATATTTTATGTGCTAATTGCAAATTTTTATATCTGTTTGGGAAATGTTTATCTGAATTCTTCACATTTACAGTTGACTGATTTATCTTTCATTATTGAATTATAATAGTCCTTTGTTCCAATGCACACATATAAGATAAATAATTTTCAAACATTATCTTTCAATATGTGACTTTTCATTTTCTTCACAGTATTGTTTGCAAAACACAGTATTATATATTTTTACAGTGTCAATTTAAACATTTTATTGAAGACGTTGCATTTCTACTTATAATACAACGCCAATAAAGTGCAATGTTGTCCTCCCATCTATATAATTTTTACTTTATTACTGATTCTTTTGGTAACATATCAAGAAACAATGGTCTAACCCAAGATAAAAAAGGCTTTTTACCTATGTTTTATTGATGTTGTTCATTTGTTCTGTTTTGGGGATTGAATTCTGGCCTAACGTATCCCAAGCGTATGCTCTGTCACTGAAGCCATATACCTATGTTTCCTACCGGAATTTTATAGTTTTAGCTCCTACATTTAGATCTATGATCCATTTTTAGTGAATTATTTAATATGATGTCAGAAAGAGACATGAATTAATTCTTCTGAATATCCAGTTGTCCCAGCAACATTTGTTCATTAGGTTTCTTAACGGCAGATCATGATTTAAATAGAAAACTAGTGATGAGTAGAAGAAGAGGAAAGAGATCAAAGAAAGAACATAAAGTGATAGAGTCACTTATAAAATATAAATAGAACTAAATACATGAAAAAAGGAGGTTAAAAGAGGGGATGAACGATAGTAAGAGAACAAAGGTGCCAGCGATATCCTCTCAGTGAACACCCCAGCCTGACAGTACGAGGTCATTTGAGAGTTGATTTTTTCTCAAACAGCTTCTACAGTAGACTCCAAACTCCAAGATGACAGAGATCTAAGACTGGGAATATTTTCTTTTCCATCATATGTCAAACACATTCAAAGTTGTGTTCAATCAATAGTTATTTTAAAAAGGTGAAAGAATGAGTGACTATATTGCATGCAACACTCTGGTACATAGCAAAAGTAACTGGAACTATAGCAATCAATAGATTTTGCCAGTATTGATTATAGGTGTATCTATGGTATAAACACTTAAGTTTAATATCAGTATAACCACAAGTTTACCCTATTGTCAAAAATTCTTATTTTTTTCTAAATGTAACAATAAAATGTACTGTCAATCTTAAAAGTGGAATTGAGGAAAGAAAAAGTAAGCACGTTAGACTGCACATGTGTATTGTCTGTCATAAAACTACAGAAGAAAACTATTTTAATAAAAAGTCTCCTTCATGCCCTTAGGATATTCGAAGAATTGAACTGCATCTTTCAGGATGTGAATTACACAAGTTAGTCACTCACTTCTAAAATATCCCAAAATGTGCTAAGCTGCAAAGTAAAAGTTCACCACTCAGAAGATATAGGACACAGGAATTGATTGAATATGTAAGACACAGAAAATAAAGAAGCAGACCCAGATGTCATTTACCTCTCAGGGTGCAATTGTACACCCTGGTGGCTTTGTTATTCATGAGGTAAGATCTTTCAAGAGACTCCATGGCAGGCAAGACAGGACTCATTGACCTGGTGGTGGTGGTGGCAGTGGTTTGACTTACTAACCAGTTTTGGAAACAACTTTTAAGCAGCTGCCAGGACTTGTTTCCCATCCTTTAGGACTATTGTGGGGTTTCATTACTGAAGGGGAAGACGCAGGTCACTGGTTCCTGCTGTCTGTGATCTAAATTTGCTCCTGGTACAGCAGCCTTGAATTCCTCTGATGGGCAAGGGAAGGCCAGCTTACACTCGGAGTAGGTAACACTCTTGCCTTGCACAAGAACCGGAGCGAACTGTGCTGTCTTTGGCCAGGGTCCCCTGCGCTGAGGACAGCAGACTCACCCCAGGAGGCCCCGTCAGGTGTACCACCCACAACTCTCAGGAGTGGAGCCCTCTGAGTCGTTCTGAGAGCCCTCAGTACACAAACTCCTAGAACTTGATGCTTTCTTTCCTCACGAAGCACTTTCCTTTCTAAACAGGAGAAGGAACCATAGCCAGTGGCCAGAGCTGGCACCTGTGTGTGGGCAAAGCATGAACAGGTGGCTGGGAGCAGATGGAGAAGGGCCGTGAACTTGCGGAACGGGTTAGATCAGAGTAGCCCAGGTGCCCAGCAGCCCTGGAGTCTGCACATCCTGTTGAGCAGAGATCTCTCACAACGAACTAATAAAGTAAATATGGGTCCAATCACAATGGAGTCAGCAGTGAGAGATGCAGTTCTCGGTGAGAGTGAGGCCATGACATCTCCTACCACATCAGTGGGGAGCTGCACCCCTCAAGACTCCTAAGACTTCCAATGCACTGGCCTGTACCGTCAGTCCTCAGGCCCGCTCATGGGACCCCTTTGGGCAATTGACCAATGACTTCACTTTGACCGTAAGGAACCAGAAAAATAGCTTGGGGAAGGTCGTTTGTTGGAGAAGGCAAGACATTTTGGGTCTAATGTTAGTAGAATAAAATCAAAAGTATTGCCTTCTCTTATAAACTTATTTTTGACTTTGCAGAAGAATAAGTTATTCTGTGGAGGCAAAGTTATGGAGCCAGGAAAGAATTACTACTAACGCCCTGTATGACACAGCGCCATGCTTACAGCTTCAATTGGGTGCGAGCAATTTCTAGTACATATGAGAAGAACAGAACTCAAGTGAGTGAACATTAAAAAACAAGGAAACTACTCAAAATGAGAGTAAAATTCCATTAAGAATAGGAGGAAAGAAGAGAAGAGACACAATATTCAAATATAGGAAGGAGAATACTTGGCTATAAATTACAATTGAGGAGTCTGGGATTCCATACCACAAGCTTTATCCTTGGTATGGATGTGGGTATGCAGATTGTTCACATTTCTTTCTGATCTCATGAGTCTGAAGGTTTCACTCTAGGCTGTGACATGAATTACCCTTGGAACAAGGAAGGAGAGAGGGCAGGAGGGGGCTGGAATAGGAACAAGTGAAGTGGAGATGAGAAGAGAGGAAATGGGAGTATCCAAGCAAAAAAAAAAAAAAATGGTGGGGGCCAAGAATACTACACATCAAAAACAGCATTCTACAATTCCTTCTATTGATTTTTAAGTTGAACCATATAAAATGGACACTTGTATAGGCTCTGTGTGGTCTAATATCAGCATTTCATAGAGTTAAATGCCATACACATTACATGACTATGCATACACCTATAAAACACAAGTGGACATGCATGACGCATTTAAAAATTAAAAATTAACTGTGTATCCTTTAAAAGTACTGGGAAATTAGGTGCCATTTCCATCAAAGATTTATGAATTTCTTAGTGCTTCCCTTGAAGATAAATACAAGGAACTACGGCTTCTGTTGCAGGTAACACAAGAGCAGGGAAGAGTAGATTATAGCAAATAAAACTTTTATGCTAAAAAAGTAAGTTTCATTGCTATAAATTTAAAGCCAGAGAAGTTATGATCAAGATTGCCTCAATGTTGTGCTACATAAAATATTCATCTGTTGATCAACTCATCCCCTTACAAACTCATTTCAACTGCACCGATGTCCCTCTGCCAAATACGCAGCGTGCATGACAGCCGTCCCATCCTCCCTGACTAAGCGGTATCCCACTTTGCCATACCATGGCCGCAAAGGCCAGCAGCCCCAATTAGCACTTCGAGAGGCATGGGGAGAGCATTTGGAAAGCAACTCAAATCAAAAAAGAAAATCCCCTCTCTTATTGACAGCTGGTTTCAGTGGGCATTGGGTTTCACATCTCAGTTTCCTAGGCAACCCGCTCCAAACCACCCTGAATTGTAGTTTGTCCTCTCCACCCACTCTCCATCACAAGCTTGCAGCAACTGAAGGGGTAAAATGCAATTTATAACAGTTACCTCTGGGAATAAATATTCTGTCAGCCACAAGAATATCACTGACATAATAGAGGAACTGGTTTAACTCCCAGTGCCGGGCTGTTGTCAGCAGCAATTTCTTAATAGGATTTTACAAACAATTGCTAATACTTGTGCAAAAATGATTCACACAAAGGTCCTACACATTGTTTCAAATTTCACCTACAGAAAGGATGTGTGTATTTATGTTACCACGTTATCATGATTTGTGTTCTCCAAATTTAAATTCATATTTCAGAAACATTTCATGAGGTCATTGTTTGTCTGTGACTATCTTAAAAAGAGAGGTAAGGATGAACCCTTCAAAAATAATCAATGTGGACTTTTGTCATACTTGGTCCTTCCCTGTTTTATGGAGAGATAGAGCAGTGAAGTAGTTTAATACATGAGCTCTCTAATGAGATGGATTTAATTTTGGCTTCTGGCTTGACCAAGATATACGACCTTGAACAAGTTGAGTCACCTTAGTGTTGTTCAGTTTCTCATAAAATGAGAACATAATGAAATTCACCTTGCAGGGCTCTTGTGAAGAGGAAAAGAGAATATGTATAAAATTTCTTAGTATAATCTCTGGTATATTAACTATTTTGTATACCTGAGTATGGCTTTGCCCTTGGATATATCCTGGCTGGCCCTGTATCTGTAGAAGGTTAAGGATCATCATAATAGTCATCAAGGAAGGAGATGTTGTTGCAAAGAAGACCTGGGGTCTTGAACCTGCCATCAGCTGCATGACTTTGGAAAACTCTTTCAAATTCTCTGGGCTCACCTTTCACAGATTACAGATTTATGCCTGCTTTTGCTACCCACTAATCAGCAAATGCCCTTCAGAATGTGCCATCCATTAAGGAACTTTTTTCTACAGTAGGGGATGTACCACCATATAATCATCTACTAGAGAGGCTGGACTTATACATTATCACACAGACAGTAAATATCTTATTGGTTCCAAGTTGTATAGCATTGCCTTAGCAAGGTGGTAATATGGTTGTTACTGTGGTGTAAGTTTTTCAAAAGTTCAATCCAGAAACATGAAAACAAAGACATTAAAAATATAATTGGGTTGTATTTCAGATAGCATTATGAAATTTTCATTTTAATCTAAAGTAAACGTATATAAAACACAAACCATATCTAATACTTCATACATTACTGGAAAATAGATTGAAAGCCATCTGATTTTATTTCCTTCTTGATTAATGAGTACTATATAAATTTTTATTTCAACATTTTTATTTTTAAATAGATTGAGCTATAGAAATGTTCTCGCAAAAGTGTAATTTGTATTTATTGAGAAAAAGACTTGATAAAATATTGATATTAAAATAATAAGAGAAATATTTTATTCAGTGTCAGGGATGCAAATAAATAATACAAAAATAAACTGGCAGTGTTTGGGAGGAAATATTGTAGATAGATTGTTGACATGTTTATGAAGCAAATATTTTATCAGTTGTCTCCATTTACCATACTTTCCTTGCCAAGCACTCTGTAAATCTGAATTGACCATTACAATCACACCGTAGTCTAGGTATGGTTGCTTTACAAACTTCTCAAAGCAATATCTTCAGTTTCTTCATTTTATTTAGGTAGTCAAGCAAGAGAAAATTACATCGATCTATGTCATGATTTTAAGAAATCAGAATGCAAAAGGTAGACAAATATTCCAACTCCTTGGTCTAAACACACACAGAATATCACCAAAAACTAAAACCTCAAGTTTTCTTGATTTAAAAAAAATAGTAATAGTAATTGATCCTTTTTGCCTGGATCTGGGATGCATTACTTAATTTGCTTGAGTTCTGTTCACTGTCTTTTGGTGAAGGGCCTCAGGGAACCATAATTTGTCTTAAGGAGAAGGATTTTCTGTGAGAGCCACGGATGCGTGCCAAGCCAGCAGACGCCGCTCATCTCTTCCGCATCTCCGAGTCTGGATTTATTTGATTCCTGGATGACAAGCCTGCCTCTCAGGAGATGGCCCTGGAGACAAGACAAAAGCCGCCTTGGAACTTTCTCCGGAAAGACTGAGCCATTGCTTTTCACCTCAAATCCAAAATTTGTCAAAGGACAGCTGTTGTCTTTTCTGCTCGGAAGCACAACCACAAGGCATGGCAACTAATTCACCTCCTCTTCGGTATTTGTGAATCCGCTCCCAATGAGGCTACACTTCAAAAATGCTGATAATCCGATTGCAGCAAATCTCACCCACACAATCAGAGGGTGATAACTTTGAATTCGCATCCAACAAAGACAAGTGAGGCCTCATTCTCCCTCTTAGAACCCCAAATTCCCTACCCAATCACCCAGATGCGGGTCAGGGAGCAGATGACAGGGCCCATGGACTTTGTGATCAGCTGACTCAGAGAGAAAGCAAGCATTTATTTAGTAAAAACAAGCAAACACAGTGCATCACTGAAAACAGTCTACTTAGCAGCAGATTTTTAAAAGCCTTTTGTGACAAGATAACAATTCTCCCTGAACATCTAGGATCTAAAACAAAGATTATTCTGAGTCTTCACCAGAAATGTAATGCTTCACCATTCAAAAAAGGAAAGTTTCATTTTAATCATTACAAATGTTCATACTAAGCCATTAAAAAGGTCTAACATGCAATGACGACATTCTGTTATGAGCATTACTTATGCAACAAAAAAAAAAAAAAAAAAGGACAGTGTTTGATACAGTTGGTTAGAATGAGATTTGGTATAACTTGCATTTCCTAGTCACAAGATATTTTCTAAGAAAGTTGGTAAATAGGAAACTCAGAGATTCCTTAGGCTTTTTCTATCCAAAGACATACAAGTAAAAATCAATTCTATGTTAAGGTAATGTGATCTTCCATTACCTGTTAGAATCAACTGTTACTATGAATGTTGTTGTCAACAAAGGAGGATCAGATTTTTAAACCACTTTGTATTATACAGTCATTTCTCGTCAACTTTTTAATAAAGACCAGGCCCCCATACACAGAGCGCATACTGATTAGTTCTGAAATTGGAACACAACATATTCACTGTCCGCCCAAAGATATCCTGTGCCCCACTGACTGGCAGATTAAAAGCTAGGAAGCTTTTCTCTGTAGTCAGTGTGGTCATCAGACGCTAATTTACGGAGGAGATGCGGTTACCTAACTCCTACCCAATGGAGTATCAACTCACCTCTGAGGCTAGGTCTCCTCAGGAGTAGCATATTTGATACCTGAATCCAGTCCATGTCCCCATTTTACCTATCTTTGAAGAAATGATCAAGAAACGATCAACTGAATGCACTCAGTTGACCAATCCGGAGGCCGTGAATTCTACTTCTGTCCTTCACTAAATTTCAGTGTGTCAATGAATACAAGTTTGCTTCTTTCTGCCCCAATTTCGTATCCAGAGTAAAAGCTAGTGACATTACTACTATGTCACCAAGAAGTTCCTGGCCAGTAAATTTAATCTCCTTTCTCCCTCAGACTAAGAAAAACATTTTCCAAGAATTTTGTGTTAAATATTCACATTAAATATTGATAAGTCATTTATCGAAAAAATAAATAAAATATGCTATCACACAAGTGCTGGATAAGTACACTTTTTTAAAAGAGAAGTAATTCATGATCATGATAATATATGTATAAATTCCCAAAACAAATCTAATTATTGTATATCATAAGTATATACCAATAAAATATTTTTATAATAGCACATTAGCTCAGCAAAATACATTGAAAGTTCAAGAAGGCAGAAGAGTTAGGGGCCAGCCAAGTGGGAGAGAATCAGGAAGCAGTGCCTTCTCCCGTGAGAGAGAAGATTCCCCAACCCCAACCCCAGGTAAGCAGCCAGCTGATTTGGAAGAATGTGGGCTGAGATGATAGCAACTAAAGATGAAAGCTACTGAGATGGAAGAACTTAATGCTTGTATCATTTGATTGACTTTGCAGACCTAAAACCAGCAGTCTGAGCATCTGTTTAGAGGATAACAATATGAAATGTAGTAATTATTATGGATTTCCTACTGTCTTTTTTTGCCAATATCATTGTCATTGTTTTGCTTTGTTTCATTTTATTGCTTTGTCTTATTCCCTTTAAAATAAAAAATTTTTAAAAAATGAAAGTTCAAGAGGGTAGAAATAGGCAAAATGATCTCCTCTTCCCTAACATCCCAGGCAAAGATCTAGGAAATAATTCAAGTTTTAAAGAATATTCTCAGTATCTTCACAGAGTTCTTACTTAGAACTAGACTAAACACACACTTAGACTTCTTAAACAATAGTTTTGCGTGGCTGTTATCTGGCAACTGCTAAAATAACAATAATAACGAAGCTATTTTCTCTCTGGGGGCTGTTGCTGGGAGACCTTCACCCTGTCCTCTCCCTCTGAGACCAAAGTTCTTCCATGGTGTGGGCTGCCGTTCCGAGACTCGCCCAGTCAGTAACGACAGTGCTCTTCCTCCTCCTGTCTGGTGTGGTGGCAAATGAAACAGGCTCAAATACACAGACATTTCTTCTCACTCGGGCCAGCTTGGAAGAAGAATGCAAGGATCCTCAGCTTACTGTTCACCCCACAACTGCCGCGACATTTCCACCCGCTTCTTGCTTCCACCCCTAAGGAATCCCTGTGTCTCATGACTAAGCTCCACGCTCACTCAGCTTTAGCAATTTTCACAGATGCAACTTCTGCTGTCCGAGAATTTATGGTCTAGGATGGAGCTGCCCTTGAAAAGCAAGGCACTGTGCTGTGGGTGACGACTCTATAACAACCACCAACTAGCAAACCTGTCATGGTACTGCCAACATTTTACCCTGAAAGTCTCCAGCATTCATTTCACCAGACCTGAACAGTGAGGAAGAAGAAAAGTGAGTGTTCCCTTCCCGCTTTCCTTCAATGTCCACCCTAAAAAATTAGAAACCCCTACCTTAGCCCTTTGGATTATTAGATCTGACTCTGTTAATCAAAACCAATTATTATACCTCAGACGTGGTTGTACTGTTTCTCAAGACTTGAAAAAATATCTTAGTGCATGCCTATAATCCCAGCACTCTGGGAGGCACGTTTAAGCCCAGCATGGGCTATTTACTGACTTAGTGAGACCCTGTCTCAAAATTAAAAAATTAAAAAACGAATGGGGATGTAGCTCAGTGCAAAAGCCCTGGGTTCAATCCTCAGTGCCAAGGAAAAGAAAAAAAGAAATAAATCTCATTCTCTAGTGAAATTACTGACATTGAAACTTATAACATTGTTCTGAACAGTTAGATGGCTGAAAATGAAGCATTTACTTTGTCACATGCATGCAAATATTTTTCTGTCTCACAGGGACATGTCATCAAAAGGGGAATCTTTTCTGGCTCAGTCTAATTGTGGGAGTAATGACAGTGCAAGAAATAGTATCTCTTCCAACACCCTCGGGGCACTGCAGATCTCTTTGACTTGCAGAGTTTCAGTTATTACTCTTCAGCATGGTGTTTACAAACACTCGCCAACTTATTATGCAGCAGATGAGAGAAAATGGGAAGGCTACCAAAAAAGCAAAAAAAGTAATTTAACTAAGTCATTAAGTAATGTGAAATGTCTAATTAGATGTGTGAGTTGCCCGCATTTCCCCCTAAGAACTTCCACATGGAGCTCTTTTCTCCTAGCTTTCAAAACTAAATGTGGTGCACATAAAAAATTAGATTTTATAGCTGCTGCCCTAAGAGGAACACCTGTGAATATAGCTGTAGCCTTCATGCAATCAACGAAATCCTGAGAACATGTCCAGTGGTTCTATCTCCCCAACCCGTCTTCTCTCTCTCTCTCTCCAGTGCTGGGGAGCAAACCCAGAATCTAATCTAATTCATCCTAGACAAGAGCTTCAATGTCCCCATCTCAGCGTCCTCTCCTCTAAAGAACACAATGACGTGTTCATTGTAAACAGCTTCCGCTGGTTGCTCATTTTTAAAATTAGCATTCAAGAGAGTAACCTCCAATACTGAAAACTAAAAGAGTAAACCACAGTTGCATGTCCATGGTCCTCCCAAGTTGCACCCTCTGCCCCGGTGCCCCCGCTCTCTGGCCCCGTGCGTGGATGCCGCCTTCTCTTCTTGTGGGTGTCTCCTCCTCACAGAGCCCTCCCCGGCTCTTCCCCTGAGCCTTAGGCGATCGGAGCTGTTTCCACTGGCTCTGCAACACACTCCACTCTTCGGGGCTTTCCAGGGTCTCATCGCTGTCTCTGTTACTCTTTCTGGTTTGGGTGTGGTTTGCTTCCGTTCTCACCCACTCCTGTGAGAAGGTAAACTCTGGGTGAGCAGAAGCTTTGGCTGCTTTCCCAAACTTCTATCCCCGCCTCCTCCGATCGATGACTACATGGGAATACATGGACGGCTGGATGATGGATGATGGGTGATGGGTGCGTGAAAAATACCGCTGAGAATGGATTACACGGTGATTCGGAGGAAAGCCCTTGAAGCCTGGTAGCTGGGCATCACCAACTGTATCATCGTAATCTTTCTGAATCTGTGGTCTATAAAATGAGGATAATTGGATTTTTCTAAAACCACGACTCCTCTAGAATTGTTATAAAAATTAAGTGCAACAATTTAGATAAAATGCATTTCAAATACAAGGCTCATGGTAATTGCACAATAAATAAAGAATATTAAAATTAATTCTTCACATATGCAGCTGGCTTGTTATTACATAGGCAATTCTTCCTTATCAAATGTGAAAAAAATCGCAAAGTAGATTCATATCTAAATTCATATCTAGTTGTCGAGTCAAGTAAAGTAGGGTCAGGTATGTAGCCCAATGTTTGAATGCTTGCCTAGCATGCCCATGTCACATAATGCACACAAAAAATGTGCACTGGTTTGGACTTTTCTGTATTTAATAATAATAGTAGTAATAATAATAATATTTAAAGTTGTCAGGGATTTTAAATATGAAATTACATTGCTAACCGGAAGCTTGTAGTTACCTGTATGCTTCTTTAAAGTAGGAAAAAAATATACCTCGGAAGACAAAATCATGGAAGCTGATTTTGAAACCAGAAGATCATGACTTTGTCATTTGCTAGATAAATTATTGTATATCCAGGTCTTAATTTGTTTTTTTCTTCTTAAAATATGGATATCTTGTTGCCTTAATTTTTACTAAAACTCACACAATATACTTTATTCTAGTACTACCTAAATTTCTATGTACATTTGTACAGTAAGTATGCGTTTTAGAACACATATGGAAAGAACCAATTTATTATAAGACATGGGAAGTTCTACAGTATTTTTTTTTTTTTGTACTAGGGATCAAACTCACAACCTCGTGCCTGCCAGGCAGGCGCTTACACCACTGAGCTAAATCCCTGGCTCTACAGTATTTCTTATTGGTGCAAAACTAATTGGCTTTTCCCGGTCATTGCACAAATGTTTGTTCTTCCATTTTACCTTTCTTATAATTGCAACTGAAATTAGTAAAGGACACAGCCACCTGGCAAAGCCTGTAGCAGGAAACTTTTGATTTCAAAGCACTCTACCCACATTGCCTTTCCAAGCCTGAAGAACTGTTGTTGACAGAAAGCCCCTGTTCTCCCCAGCCACACCCCACCAATAGCACATGTTTCCCATGCACATCTCCACTCAGAACAGCACTTGGTGATTTTTCTTTTTCCTGGAGCTGAAAAAAAAAAAAAACCCGTGATGCATGCATTGTCTGAAATCCCAGAAGTAAGAATCCAAATTGGCAACATAAACTCCTGGTTCCTCCACCGATCACATTAGATTTATGCAAATCTCAGCCAGAATGATTTTTATTAAGTCAAAAGAATAAAAAAAATTTTTAAAAACCTCATTAACAACCTGGATGTGTTATCTGTGAGCTACTTGGGGATCTCCAATCTCATTGAGATATCTGAGTTTCACCCAGAATCCCATAGACTACAGAAATCCAAAGTTTTCCCTGTAATTCATCAACTTTCTTTGGGAACAACAAAAGGGCAAGGGATAGGAAGGTGTTTGCCTCCAAGGTCTACTTTTATGTAAGTTATTTTCCTTCAGCAATTTATTAAACCAGAAGGGAAACTCTACTTCCCTTCTTCACAAAAGAAACCTTTGTACATACTGCATGGGTAAATGCAGCAGACTGTATTGAAGGTTTCAGGCAAAGATGAGAAAGAATTTAGACTGCAGCCATGGGACCACTGCACCATGTGGGAGTACAGGCATCACTGTTGTGAAATGCACTTAGATACTTTGCTAATGCGTTGGACGTTTCCACCCATCTTGTCTCAATCTTGCTGTGTTAGCAATTTCTACCTCTTTGTTCTTTTTAATCTTTTACTTTGGCCTCCTACTCCCTCTCTTCTTCTTTTCCTTTTTCTCCTTCTTCTCCTCTCCCTCCCTTTCCTCTGTTCTCCCCTCCCCTTCCTCCTCCTCTTCTTCTTCATCTCTTCTCCTTCTTCTCCCTCTCCCTTTCCTTCTTCCTCTTCTCTGACTCATAGCAAATTCTTAAAGTTGTGCACTCAGGGTAATTCGGTGATGACCTTTCGCTGTCCTGTTGGTCGGTTCTCAGTGCGCTCACCAAACTGCCTGTCAAAACAGTTTCACGAGTGAAACAAATTCCAACACTATAATTTGGTTTCTCCATTTGTTTTTGTTTTTCCCACACTGCATCAAATAGCCCTACGTGGCACCTTCTACAGCCATTCACTGATTCGCAATTGTTTTTTCTTTGTGGACGTGGGAGGACTGCTTTGCCTCCTTGCAGCTGGACACTTGTATGTCCTCATGGTGTTAATCCTGCCCAGTGGACTGAGAAAGACAGTCACGTGAGTTATGCGTTCACCAGCTTAGTCATCCTCAGAAAAAATTCCTCAAAAGATCAACTTAAAAGAAGTAAAGAGAATTTTGCCTCAGGGCCTCCAAAATTTCAGCCCCTGGTTATCTATCTGGCTTCATTACTTTTAGGTCTTGGACTAGACAGCATCATGGCGACAGAGCATGGCAGAGGAAAGCTGCTTATGTGCCTGTCAGGAAGCAGAGAAAGAACAATAAAGGAAGGAGCTAGAAACAAGATCAACCCTTTGAAGCATGCCCCATGCCCCACTCCATCCAACTGGGCAACACCTCCAGACGGCCCATTCAGATATGAACTCAACATTGGATAGAATGGATTCATGAATGAATTGATGCAGCTGGTACTCTCATGATCCAATCACCCCTCTCAGCCCACCTCTGAACACCAATGCAGTGAGGATTAAACCCTCAGTACATATGTCTGCGGGAACACTTCGTTCTTGAACCATAGCCAATTCTTTTCTGCGTGAGGTATTTAAAAGCCAATCTGAAATCCCAAAGCACTGATTTTTGCCCTGGATGCCTCGATAATATCAGTGACTCACCAGAACCTCTATCCTGACCCGCAGTGGACCTGAAATATGAAGGTGGACAAATCTTGGCACCTCTGAGGGATCTTGGGCTTGCTTGGTTTTGCAGCACAAAGTAGCCTTTTATAACAAATATATTATTTTTATTGCACCACTCTGGGAGGACGCACTACTCACTGGCATCAGTTGGTCCTACGGCCATCCACAGCCCTCCACGGCTTTGCCTCTGCCTTGGACATCTCCCTTCTGAGCCTCTCAGATTGAAATTAACCAGGCACTTGCTTCTTGAGGATGTAATGAGCATGTGCACGCAAAAGGTGAAAGAAAGGAGACTTCTCCAAAGCAGGTTGTACCGCGTACAAGTTCTTTCTGCAATTTTGCCCTCCATAGTTCCTAATACCTTCAGTGCCCTTTCAAACTAGGCAGCTCCTTTGCATATGAAGACATCAAGAATGACATTGTGTTCTCAAGTTCTGATGTGATACTGCACAATTCTGGGAACTTACTAAAAAATACGGAACTGTACACATTAGTGAACTCTGTGGTACGTCAATTGTACTTCAAACACGGCTATTAAAACTGACAGAGTGAAAGATGTCTCTTTTAGCAAAGTGCAACTTTAAAAATAAAATACTACTTTATGCTATTTCATTGTCCTATTATTCTGCACACAGAAGATACCTCATAAACTTTGGTTTCAATGTCTCTAGAAGTATGATCACGTTCCCAGGGTGTTAATGGCTAATAATGAAATTACTTCAGGTTTCTAATTAATGTTACATTTAATGTTCCACCATGTTATTTTAATATTGATAGCCTGCCTGTGCAAATGTCAGCCATTAGTCTCATTTTGATGTCTGTTTATGCATTGCATAAAATCAACTAGGTCGCATTTTTAAAACATGAACTCGTCGGGTTGGGGAGGAGACCTTTAGACTGTGTGTCATCTGACTAGTGAGGAAGTTTGGATGTTGGCACAATTTGTCTGTTGTCACATGTTAAAGCTTAGGCTCAGAAGAGGATGGTTAATTTCCAAGAAGCAAGAAACAAGGTGGAGGCGATGAAGCCTGGCCTGGGTTCTTCCCTCTAAAGTGAGACTGGAGAGGGGGAAACTTCTCTCTAGTGTACTCCACACACTTGCTTTGTGTCTGCCCTGTGTGGAGCGTCCTGCTCAGGGCAGAAACTGCAGTCGGAAACTAAGCAGAGGCAGAATGCAGTCAACAATAAGGACACAAAAGACCATGCCGGCCTGTGTGGTCAGAAAAGCAGCTCACACTTTCCAAGAAGGAGGTCATCACTGGACACTCAGAGCTCGCAGCTGAATGAGAACAAGACCAGGCTTAAAATTGTCTCCCTCAACAATGAGTTCATCGGGGACCATGGCAGATTTGGCCCTCGGGTATAGAGTGCCTCTAGTTTGATCAATTTTGCATGCCTGTATCTGGTAATCTGAACAACTATTTTGAAGATAACAATATGAAATATAACAACCATCGTTGAAATCCTATCTTGTCTTGAAAACCTATATCACTATTATTTTGGGGTTTTCTCTTTTGTTTCTCTTTCTTTCTTTCTTTATTCTTTTTTTGATGTTATATGTTTCTTTTTTTTTTTAGTTCTTTCTTCAAAATAGGAAAAGAATAAATGATAAGCCCAGATATTGGGAGCTTTGCAGAGTATAAAAAAGGAGATGGAAAAGCTTTCTGGTCATGACCAAGGGTGCACGCGCTGGGATGGACGGCCTAGGCATGAACCGCAGATCGACTGCGTATGAGTTAGGTAACTTCAGGGAAGCCATTTAATTAGTTTCCTTATGTGCAAGAGGTAGGTAGTTATTATAGTATCTAATTTATTGAACTGTTGTAGTTATTAAATAACATAATATATAAACAGTGCTTAGACTATTGCTCAGTGCTCCACCAGCTCTCAGGATATGTTACCATTAATAAAGGATGTCGGGGCCTAACCATGCAGCAAGTGGGCCTTGGATTTATTTTCCTACGTGGAATCCTACTATACACCAACTAGAGCAAGTCTCAGGCCACATGACAGCTAGCGTTATCACTGCTTCTAAGTCTAGTTGCTAGTAAGAGATTAGCTGAACTAATTAGCCAATATAACAGTATCAACTGTTTAACTGATCACTCCAATAACCTGGTTTCCATTTCAGTAAAGCTCTACATGTCATGGATGATACATTAAGAACATCGTACATCTCATCTTTTTGTTTTATTGTGGTAAGAACCTATAACATGATATCTACATCCTTACATCCTCTTTCAAGTAGATAATACGGCATTGTTAACTACAAGCACAATGTTGTACAACTGCTGTCTAGGATGCATTATCCATTTTGCTTAAGTGAAACTTCAGACATTAATATAAATACATTTTCTAATACTATAACAAAAACAGAGAGTACATAACTTATTAAAAAAAGAGGTTTATCCACCTCATGGTTTTGAAAGTTGACAATCCAAACAGAATGTAACTCATGATTCCATAAGAGCCCCATTAAACCCTTTCAAAGGCAGCACCCCCAACAATCTCACACACTCACTGGGCTCCGTCCTGTGAAGGTCCCAGTAACTCTCAACACTGTTACCCTAGGGATCCAGTTTCCAATAGATGAACTTTTGGGACACAAATTTTTTCTGAACTGTAGCGCCATCAAACAGTAACGCAGTTTCCTCCTTCCCCTGGCTCCTGACAACTATTATTCTGAATTCTGTTTCAGATATCCCATAATAGGTAAACTATACATAATTTATCAAGTTGTGACTGGCCTATTCTCCATAAATTTCATCCACATTATAGGTACAGTCCCAGTGTTTGAGTTCCTGCAAAATCTATTATATAATCAAATCACCAATGTGGTAGTAAAAGGAGCTAGAGCATTTTGGAGGTTTCTAATCCATGAGGACAGAGCCCTTGCACATGGAATTCGTGCCCTTGTGAAAGAGGCCTCAGTGAGCTCCATGCAAGGACCCAGAATGAAGGCGCTCTCTGTGAATCAGAAAGTCAGCCTTCACCAGACTCCGAATTTAACAGTATCTTGATCTTAGATTTCTCAACTTCCAGAACTGTGAGAGACGAATTCCTGCTGTTCATAATTTACCTTGTTATAAACTTGCTAATGCCATCAGACTATGACAGCAAACTTTTCTTCTTCAAGATCGAGTACTTGAGTGTATGAATTGGATGCATATACCATATGTTCTTTATCCCTTCATCCATCAAGTACAATTAGGTTGCTTTTGCATTTTAGCTATTGTGAATAATGCTTCAATGAACATGGGAATACGAATATCTCTTTGAGATCCTGATTTCAGTTCTCTTGGAGAAGTAGAATTGTATGGTAACAATACTGTAGTTTGAGGAAACTCCATATTAGTTTCCATGACTCTACCA
Source organism: Dasyprocta punctata (assembly GCA_004363535.1). Classification (NCBI taxonomy): domain Eukaryota; kingdom Metazoa; phylum Chordata; class Mammalia; order Rodentia; family Dasyproctidae; genus Dasyprocta; species Dasyprocta punctata. The sequence continues at coordinate 88,438 of RJWM01005557.1, forward strand.
GTTCATTTTCCCACCTTCAGTATGCAAGTGTTCCAGTTTCTTATTATTCTTTTGGAATTTGTTTTATGATGGTCATGCTAGCCAGTACAAGGTGATGTCTCCTGGTGGTTCTGATTTGCATTTATCTGGTGATTAGTGATGTAAAGCAACTGTCCACACACCTATTGACCATTTGAATGTCTTCTTTGGAGAAAGCCTATTCAAGTCCTTTCCTGTTTTTAATCAAATTATTGGGGTTTATGTCAGTGTATAAAAATTCAGTTGATTCTAATTATATATGCTGATTCTATATTTTGCCATTTTATTTCATTCATTTATTAAAATTGTCTTACACTCAGTCTTAATAGTACCCTGCATCCTTCTGGTCCTGCAGGTTCCACCATCTGCCAAGGCTGGAGGTGTCCTGCAAGGATTTTAAGGATGGGATGTTACATGATATAGGCTTTATGCAAAATAAAATTTAGAGTTAATGAACTTGGTTAGGACCAAATAATATGACAGAGGATTGAGGTGGTTGGATGTTTCAGAACAAAAGAACAGTGGCTGCAGGGTGGGCAGGATAAGATATGAGATAATTCTTAAGAGAATGTATTTTTCTCTCATGTCCTCGTACCTTCCTCTTTGACTAAAATGGATGGGATACTGCTGGCATCTACCAGGAGTCTTCTTTTCTGCTTTTTTCACAAACTGTGTAAATTATGAATATAGGAAAAAGGCAATGCGGGTTCATGCCCACGGAATTCCAGCCCAAGGCAGGCTTCAAATATCTTCCTAACAAAGTAGGTGAACTAAGGGTGTGAGACACAAAACTGTGAGTTGATTGTTGCACACAGAGAAACTCTGGAATTACTTATATAAAGCACCCTCAACTGCTGAACTCATAGTTGATCAGCGTCACATTCAAATCTCTGTAAGACTTTAAGTAGAACTTGCTGAAGCCTTTTCTAGACCCCGTATCTTTCTGCTATAGGTAATCAAAAATTCAGATTTGTGCTCTTTAAGTTAGAACTTTTACATTCTTTGCCATAAAAGGCAACAAGTGGCAACTGGTGTGATTGATTTCTCCCAAGGCTGAATCCCCATCATCCACATCGGAGTCTCATAGATATTTGCCTGATTTCAATCCCATGATCGTGAGTGAGTTTCACCAGTTACTGAATCATTTACACTCTTTTATTTCTATAAATTCACCAAAATTTTAACATCATCTGACAGCAATGCAACAATGAATGATACAAATTGTACTCAATAACAAAAGACAAGGTGATGAATTAGTTTTACACATTAAAGGAAAATAACCATCTCTTTCAAGATGGGAGATACACTCCTAGAAGGAACTAGATATGTTCAGAGACATTTACAATTGGTGTGGCTAATTTTTTTCATATATTTGTGCAAAAGAAAATAGATAAAAGTGGTCTGCAATAAAATAGTCTATTAAATGTACCTTAGGCTGCCATAGGTTTTCAAGTTCTGAAAATATGACTTATCTGACCTAGGGATGCATTAGAAGTGCTCTGTGGTTTAAAAAACGAGCTATCGATCTTTGAAGATTTTAATTTAGATTAGTTCACTTAAAAGTGTAATAAATGGCAGAGTTCCCTGTTGAACCACTAAGGTAGAAATTACTTTAAGAGTATCAGTCATCTGTGATTCCAGCTTCACCCAATTTCTACGTAAAGTTTGCAGGGAGTATTTGGAGGGAGAAGAAAAGTATATATATATATATATCCTGTCTATGAAAAGTTGTTTTGAGTTGCATGTCAAAGTTGAAGAGAAATTAGAAAGACAACTTGTGGTTTTAAAAGACCAATGATGACAGATGGGCAGTAGCTGTTATTTTATCTGTGAGCAACTGTTGTTTTCTTAAGGCTTTTTTTTTTTTAAAGACAGAGAGAGAGGGAAAAAAAAAGGTATAGCATGTGAACTGCAAAAACAACCTAAAATGTCTTTGAGTTAAATTTCCACCACTTTAAAGTCTTTAAGAAGTTAGGATAAGAGCAATTATATAATTTTGGTGACTTCTAACAAATGAATTCTTAGTCATGTTTATAAGAAAAAGGCAAATATCATAAAAAGGAAAAAGAAGAAACAGACCTTTCAGTTAGCACTAACTTGCAATTTAACCATAGAAGCCAAATATTTACTTTGAGAGACTTTTTCACCCCTGATCTTTTCAGCTTCCAGGGAAGATTTCATTTCCTGGTTCATGAGTCCCTACGAGCTCCCTGACAAGCAGGAGACAGACCTGCATCCCTGG